>CDHK01000012.1:270726-422377 GCA_001048715.1 Penicillium brasilianum
CCCTTTTCATTTGGACACCCTTTTCATTTGGACACCCTTTTCATTTGGACACCCTTTTCATTTGGACTCCCTTTTCATTTGGACACCCCATTCTATTTAGAATTTCATTCCACTTCTAACCCCATTCTGTGCCCGTGAACCCTTAATACGGGAGGGTATTGCCTCATACACTGGTATCGATTTATTAGGCTACCAATCTTCACAGCAATAAATTTCTTTACCGCCGAAAATATCAAGGTCAGCTCACACAAAGCCTTCTCGTCATAATCATCTGTCTAAATGGGCGCGCCGTATACTTTACCCGGTAATACTACTAGAATTAGTGTACAGGAATGCAAATTCTTCAATGACAAGTTTCGGCAGGTACGATCACTTCGTTGAGAAAATCGACTTCTTAGGACAATGTTATGCCTGTATCTCAGTTGAACCGAGAATTATCTCCCGCAGTTTGCTGTACTTCGTATATAACGCTCTACATAACTCGCAGGGTAGTAGTCAGATCAATCTTCAATGACCCTTGTCACCCTGATTTACGTATTGGTTCGACTCTATGTAGAGTTCAACTAGAACAAGAAGGCTAGGCGAAACGGGCGAAACGGGCGAATGCTTTCTATTGATCTGATCTGATCTGTCTCCCTGATTTCTTCATTTATTTTAGGTCCTTTGTGCGATCAATGCACTAAGATACTGAATAGGTCATTCATTGGCTTTAGGAGCTCCACTATCTACTAAGTCATTAACGTATAACCAACTAAGTAACCCCTTCTACTTAGTTAACTAACTAATCGACTAACTAATCGACTCACTTGTCGACTCACTTGTCGACTCACTTGTCGACCATTAAATCGACCATCCCCTCTACAGCCCAATCTTCAATGGCTAAGAAATCCTCTACTA
The DNA here is from genome assembly GCA_001048715.1 of Penicillium brasilianum. Lineage (NCBI taxonomy): Eukaryota > Fungi > Ascomycota > Eurotiomycetes > Eurotiales > Aspergillaceae > Penicillium > Penicillium brasilianum. The sequence goes on from CDHK01000012.1 coordinate 271,624, forward strand.
TAGCTACGTAGAAGCGTATGCTTAACAAACGCAGGACTACCTACCAAAGAAGACCTCTCTCGGTGGCTCCGGCCCGTAATACCTACCTTCGAGCCTCTACGGCTATACCTACCAAGCGGTTTCTATCTAAGAGAGCTTATACGTAATCATCACTAGCAAGTGTGTGTAAGATATCAGAAGATACCGGGAGATACGAAAGCAAAGGAATGATAACAAGAAGCGAGCTAGCCGAACAAAATCGAGTACACAAGCTGACCATATTCCCTTCTTTATAAAAGGTCGATTTTAGAAAAGCAGCTAGCTATCGATCGAATTAGGCCAAACGGGCATAAATTACACTCTACAAGCCTACTCATATTACTGAAACGCGGTTAGCCAATTATTACGCATCGTAGATAGGGGTAGTGTATGGCGTTAAAGAACCCACGCCAATTGAGACTCGTCGTCAGACGAGAGGGTAGAGTTGCCTCCATTTCGGCTGTTATCTATAAGGAGTACAACGAGAGCATTCATTAAATACCGGGCTTATTTCAGTCCTTTTCCTTTGGAGCGTCTGATCCATTCAAGGCAATTCAAAATGCAGAATCCAAGCCCTCCCGCCATCGATCCGAAAAAAGTTGATGAAATTCCTGACCCAAGGCGACTGTATGATAATACTTTAAATCTCCTCAACGACTATTCAAGGATACGACCTAAGCAGGCACTGTCTTTCCCAACAAGTATAGGTGCGGAGTGAACTTTGGAATGGATTTATCCTCATTTAGTCATCAGGAAAAATGCCAAGATCGGAACAATAGCTCAGACAGTCATATTATATCGATAGTCTGTGAGGTGGGAAGCGCAAGCAATGTCAACCCGCTGATTATAATGACGTTCCGAATGGTCTAATTCAGTTTTCTGTCGAATGATCCCTAGTATGGGAAATTGATCAAAATAGGACATCCCTAAGCTTTGTTACCCGCTATCGCCGTCACAGTCGTCCCATGCATCTATCAACCGAGTCAGCTCTGATACCTAATGCATCAACCAATGTGGTTCGAGGGGACCCTACCGTCTCCGCAAATCGCACCCATTCCTCCACACCTTTGACGAATGTATCATCCGCCGCAGGCAGAATCTCATGCCCCCATACCATCAACTCGTCAAATGTGCCCTGCGCCTCGAGAACTTTGACCGTTTCTTGTTCAGTCTCGCCATCCTCCACTGTCTCATTTGTCGGTTGTTGAGATGCTGGTAGTACACGGTCTGTAGGCGTAGCGATGACACCTGATAATCGCAAATATCAAGGTTAGCTAATGGCACAATACTCACAATGGAGTTATATCTGTGCAAAGCAGTGACCTCATACCTTGGTAGCCCTCGGGAATCGCAACGCGCCGGCCTCGAAGTCTGCGTCCGCGGAAGTGTGATGTCTGTTTATCGTCTGCAAAAACAGGCGTTAGAGCAAAGTATCTTGATATCTTGTCATGCATTGCCGCAGCTGATGCTGTGATGCGTACCCTTCTCGTCCGTCTGCGGGATCCAAAATCGGTTGGTCGACTCGATCGGGCCATCGTGGTGAATCCGACAGGGGAGAACATTGGGTGTGAATTTCGTGGTTTCCTCGTCACTAACAAGTGACGAGATTGGCTTTGAGCCTGCTTGGAAGGCGTACATCTCTGTCATTGTGTCGCGAAAGTCGCAGGATGGGATGGCTTGGTGTAGGTAGCGCAAGTCCGGAGGCAGGCGAGAAAGTCGGTGTACTTGTGCGACGGTCGAGTAGTTTTAGGTTATATAACGGTACGTGCTTTTTTTATAGCAGTCAATTGAGTGTAATCGCGTTGGTGATGCCGAAAACAAGTCGTGGATGTTGGTGTTGAATTCTTGGCGGGTAAAGTTGAGGTGACCGAGGCGCGTCGCGTCCCCGCGTTAAGTGGCAACGGGCCGTAGCCACGAACTACGGAGTAAAGAAAGGTGACCATGAAAAGGCCACGATTGTACATGGTTTTTGGAAGGCAATCGTGGCCTTTTCACCTAGCGTGACTGGCATGGCTTTACTTAATTTTGGCTTATAAATGTGAAATAAGCAAGGATAGCCGTAGCGTATCTCTTAGAGGGATAGAGGCGTATGGTCATCTAAAGCTCCTCCTTAAGCGTCTTTACTTAGCAAGCAGTACTACTGCTATACGTGACAAATGTTTTATCGCCTACTGGCTCTGATGCCAAAGAAATCTCGAGTGAACTATACTGATATTGATTGGAACTTGTTCGTGTACTAGCTAGACATGCAGTTCAACTGCGATTATGCAGACGCAAAATACATGACTCTTACATAGGGTTGTTCTGTGAGTAACAATCACCTATCGCGGACCGCTATTACTACGTCTTTTGACCCTTCTTTCGACCTGAACTTCGGCCTGGTTTCCCAAAATGCTGAACTTGTTAACACAAGATCAATCGTCAGAGACAGCGGCTATGAGAGGGAAAAAAGGATTTCAGGCTTGGCAGATATTTTCGTCCAGGGTGAGGAAATCCGGTGAGCATGTCGAGCGTTTCAGGTAACATAACTGTCTCCTGTTTTATGTCGACTTAATTCTTTACAAGTCCTCTCAATGCATACACTGTGTGGGCTCTGAAGTCAACTCAAATCTACCATCAAGGTTCGGACAACCTTTCTAGCCTGGCTTGTCATATGTACACTCTAACTTGGTGAGTCAAGCACTCATGGTGACGTCAGTCTATGGCAACGGCTCAAATTTATCTGTTGCGAAGAGGCATAATTTTTGTCCTCTATATCCACAAGAATTGCATCCTATCCTCGCGAGCATACTGTCCTTAGACTTCGCAATGGTGTCCTGGAAGCATAAAATCCCGTCCGTTCCAGGAGTACCCCCATCGCCAACATGCCTCCTTTGTCAAATAGGTATCCCATCTACTTTCGATTGGGAAATTGCGGGATCTCTAGATCGTGATCAGTTGCTTAAAGATCGGCAGCCGTGGAAAACTTACTGGAGGTCTATCCACAAACATGTGATGGTGCCCTCTGCGAAAGTCGAAGAGGTAGCCTTTGGTGACTTACCCCGACTATGGTCATTTTCTGTCATGCTAGTAAGCCTAAGATTGTTCTTTACACTCTGAAGCTTAGCAAGGACTGACTAGTATACCTAGTAATTAAGGAATCAGAAACTAAGTATCGTATCACGGGTATTAACCTAATACGTCACGAAATAAATAGTCCAAATAACTTTCCCAGTGACCCTAACATCGCGAGAATTAGTGGGAGAAAAAACGCCCGATACGATCCTTAAATATCCAGCGAATGCGTGGCAGCGAGAATAGGAAGACAGCCAGCTTGGTATAAAGGGAAGTAACTCGGGTTTATTATACACGCTCATTACTGGGTACTCTTTTGTCGAACGACTAGGACGTCGCCGACTGAGATCAAGCTCGACAAGTTTATTAAAGCTTCCCGATCTTAGTACACGAGTCAAAGTTAAAAGGTCTTTTTGATGAGAATATTCGCCGGCGCCTATTCGGGCTAAATGGGGCCTTACAAAAGCTTAAGTTCGAGTGCGATATTTATCAGAATCCACTACTCATACCAGCTTTACAAAAGGCCATCGCCCACGTAACCAAACGACATTTTTCGTCCCCGGCCTATTTTAGTAAACTTCCGATAGAAGTGACTTGTTTGATCTCAGAGTGGGTCTGTCCGATTGGCTATACATTGAGTGATGTTCTAAACATGCGGAATATGCTCCTCGCGTTCGGGTGGGATATGCCAGATTGGTTTTGGCGAAGGCGGCTACCAAACGATTTTTTCTTCGAGCCAGATATTCTAAAAGAGTCTAGTTCTCGTCCGCGGATGAATAAGCAGATATCGCGACTTGACGTAATGCGTCTCGCCCTCGATCGACAGTGGTGTCCTCACCGTGAGCGTATACACAAAAACATAGTTGCGATCATAAAGGCTTGGAAACTGCTTGAGGGAGAGAACCGCTTAAGGAGAATAACTGCTTGAGGGGAAAAGCTTTGCTTAAATAATGGCTATATAGGCCCACAATCTCCGCCGGGTTTCAGGACGCAGATGTGAATCGTGTGGGTCAAACATTAAACATGTTCTTCAAAAATAAAGAAGAGACAGAGACATAAGTATTATCCTCGAGTATAGCTTCGAAATTTTTCGCGTATTGATTTTGTGAACACGATGATTCGCACCACAGGACCCGATATGGTACTGTAGCCTGTGAAACGGCAAGAGCGATCTCGATCGTCCCCGGGAGAGGGGGAAATGTGTAATCAACATAAGCAATGCAGCATAAATCTTGTAAAGATTCGTGCTGCAGAATCTTTGCAAGATCCCTGTCTACCCGCAGGCCCTCCGTTCGGTAATACATAAAAGATGGTCATATGGGTGATGTCGAATCCACATAGCTAAGCACTAGACAATCTTACGTGGTTCATGGTCACCGAGTAGAGTCGACAGTTTACTCTTGTTAATACCTCATGAATATCCGAGAGTGTATGAAATATGTTCTTAAATACGATCGAGCTTGAGGGCGAGTCTTCGAATCAGCATACTCAATAAATGTAACGAAATGGGAGGTGGGCACGAGCGAAGTATGACTCTCGGATCTTCTAGGATCATTGCAATTGAAGTAATTGCTGCCATGGCTCACACGCGAATAGAGGGGACTTGTCGCGAGAGAACGCGCTTGATTTTCGCATTAGGGGCAAACCATATTGATTTGAACTGAATAGATTCCTATTGCCGCTATTTAATGTCCCAGAAGAAGCAACTAATGTGAAAAAGCCTCGATGTTTTGACCACAATGTATATGTTCATCCAATCGCCAATGCACGCCGTTTTGAGAAAGCCAAAAGTTTAAACAATTACTTAGAATCCAGGGACCTTGAAGTCCTTTGACATCCATTTCTCCGTAATCTTTCTCTTCGCCTTGCGAGCCTGTGTTATCGGCTTGCGAGACTCGAGCTTGCCCTGGACGATGAGTGTGCGGAATCGGTCATCCAAGAGGTTGCCCTCGGGCTTGAGCAAGCGCAGAGAGTCCTGCAGCTCATCGGGGAGAACCAGCTCCAATGGCTTCTCGGGTGGCCTGTCGAGGGGGTTAGTAAGATTGTATATACGTTTAGGCATAAAGTGGGAACATACGCAAGCTTGCCGGCAAATGGCTTTCGTCGAAGGGTAGTCTCATCTCCCTCCTCCGAGTCATCAGCGTCAGACTCATTGGCGCGCTCCAGTTCCTTCTGCTTGGCGAGCTCGGTGAGCTCTAGAATTCGCCCGGCTTGGGCATCCTTCTTGGCCTTCTGCTCCTCCCACTTCGCTTGCCTCTCGGCCTCCTTGCGCCGCTTGATCTTGTTGCGCTGGGTCTTGGTCTTTCGCTCAGGTCGCTTCTTATTCAACCACTCAGGCTTCTCATATTCACTCTCAAAGCCCTCCCAAGCGCTCTCATCGTCAGACTTGACTTCTCCATCGTCATTCTGAGCCTCCTCGATCAATCGTTGCCTCTCCTGCTCCTTCTTTTCTTCCTCGAGGCGCTTCTTCTCAGCCTCAACGGCCTGCTCTCCGTGCTCCTGCAAAAGCTTGTCCCAGTCTTCGAACACCGGGTTGTAACTGGTTCCTGCATGGGGCATGCGCACGGCGGGAATGGGCTTTCCGTTGGCAGCGAGTGAGATTGGCGCGTGCTTCAAGGTCTCTGGAGCGACCTTTGCCTTCGGCTTCACCAGGAAATCAAATCGGGGATCTTCGTAGACAGTAGGCTCCTCGACTTCATCCGCCCAGGGGTCGTAAAGCTCGTTGTTGCCCTTCTTGCTAATCGGGTTCGCTTCCTTTGCCACCTGCTTCAAACGCAGGTAATCCTTGCGACTGACCCAGTCATTCTTGTGCTTCTTCGTCTTGGGCTCGATAACACCATCAGTGATATTTGAATTACCACGCTTGCGTCCGTCCAATGCGGCGATGGCAGACCGCTGAGCGATGATCTCGTCAGCCTTGAGCGGCTTGTGCTTCTTTGCAATCGTTTGGCGAATATCCTGGTCTCCGGTGGTATCAAGAATGAACAGCTCCTCGGAAGGCTTCTCCGAGATCAGACCACTGCTAAAAAGTCAGCCACGGTCCTTGTAGGCTATTCCTGACCAGGGACAGTAGAGACGCACCCTTTGATCTCAGCATCTTTCAGCTGGCGTAGACCCTCCTGCACTTCTGTAACATCGACATTCTTGCGCCAGGCCTTCTTACCCTTGCGGGAAGGCTGCTTAAATTGTTGAGGGGCACCCACCGACGTCGACATGGTTGATGTTCTTATCAGCTTTTTTTTTTTGCAAAGTCCCCCGAACCAAAAACTAAAAAAAACCAAAATTTCTGGATCCGCTTACCTAACGCGGGGGCGGCCAGGGCGGGCGGTCAAGGCACCGGGGCCTTGGCGAACTCGCTTTTCTTCCAGCTCCGTCAAGTCACCGCGCGCGTCTACTGCTGTCCGGGAATTTCTCTTTCTTTATCTCCCCGGAGGTTGATTGCGATTCTGCTACTTCTCTGAAATACCGACAGGTTGAAGTATAGTCGCGCAGCATGCCTGTTGTCAAAGGAGGTGTTTGGTAAGACTTATCTCAATTGCTCTCTTTTCGCGACCGATCATAGCTAACAGCTCATCAGGACTAATATCGAGGACGAGGTCCTTCGGGCTGCCGTATGTCTTTTTCTTGATTATGTAAAGATGATTGTATGTTGTGCGCCGATACTGACTTTCTGGCAGGTCTCGAAATATGGTCTCAACCAGTGGGCACGTGTATCGTCCCTCCTCGCCCGCAAGACCCCCAAGCAGTGCAAGGCACGTTGGATCGAATGGCTGGACCCTGGTATTCGCAAAGTCGAGTGGTCAAGAGAGGAGGATGAGAAGCTTCTACACCTGGCAAAGTTGATGCCAACGCAATGGCGAACTATTGCCCCCATCGTCGGACGTACCGCAACACAGTGCCTCGAGCGATACCAAAAGCTTTTGGACGAGGCCGAAGCTCGCGAGAATGATGAACTCGGGTTGGGAGGCCCGGAAGGTGGAGAAACGGCCGCGCCCAGTGCGGACGATGTCCGTCGCCTTCGGTATGGTCAACCTTTGACTCCATCTTAGAACAGCCGTGATACTAACATGCCACAGCCCTGGAGAATTAGACCCCGATCCCGAGTCTAAGCCCGCACGCCCCGACACGATCGACTTGGATGAAGATGAGAAGGAAATGCTCAGCGAGGCTCGTGCCCGTCTCGCCAACACACAGGGTAAAAAGGCCAAGCGCAAGGCCCGAGAACGCCAATTAGAGGAATCGCGTCGATTAGCGGTACTACAGAAACGTCGTGAACTGAAGCATGCCGGCATCAATGTCAAGGTGGTTACTCGGAAGCCCGGCGAGATGGACTATAACGCGGACATCCCCTTCGAGAAGCCAGCTGCTCCTGGGTTTTACGATACGGCCGAGGAACAAACACGGAATGAGCGCCAACGGGAAATGTTCGATCCCCGCAAGCAACAGTTGGCCAACAAGCGGAAGGGTGACCAAGACGAAGATGCCGAACGCAAGAAGCGCAAGAATGATAAAAACAGCAACTCGGCTGCTTTCGCTGCTGCTGCACGTGCCGGTCAGATGCAGAAGATCCGCGAAGCAGAGCAGAGCAGCAAGCGTCGGGGTCTGGTTCTGCCTGCACCCCAGGTCAGCGAGGGTGAGATGGAGGATATTATTAAGATGGGCATGGCCGGAGACAAGGCCAGCCGGATGAGCGCCGACGAAGAAACGACTCGAGGCCTTATTGGAAATTACGGTGCGATTATTGGAGGAACTCCTATCCGCACACCGCGTGCTGCACCAGAGGAAGACCATATCGCAAATGAAATTAGAAACATTCGCGCCCTTACTGAGACGCAGTCTTCTCTCCTTGGAGGGGAGAACACCCCTCTTCACGAAGGCAATTCATCAACAGGCTTTGAAGGTATTGCCCCTCGACGACAGGATATTGTTACGCCCAACCCTATGGCCACTCCCTTCCGACAGGCCAATGGTTTGGGAGCCACCCCCATGGCCGGAGGAGCTGGTCCTGGGGCCACTCCTCTGCGCACTCCTCGCGATCACTTTGCCTTGAATCGCGAAGGCGAGGGTGCTCACCTTGTTGGTAGCACCCCTCGAGATATCAAGATGCACGAGAATTTCATGCGTCAGTCCATCCGCAGTAAGCTTTCTGCGCTCCCCAAGCCCAAAGAGACTGAGTGGGAGCTGGAAGAGCTCCCATCCGAAACTGCCGAGGTTTCTGTTGCTGTGGAGATGACGGAGGAGGATGCGGCCGAACGTGATCGCCGTGAGAAAGAGGCTAGGGAGAGGGCTGCGCAAGCGGAGTCCAAGCGTCAGTCCCAGGTATATCAGCGCGGTCTCCCCCGGCCGGTTGTACTTGACCTTGATGCCTTGGTGCAGCGTGCCTCACATGTCACAGATCCCATTGAAGGTGTGATTGCTAGAGAAGCTGCAGTCATTATTGCACACGACTCACGCAAGCACCCGGTGCCCGGCGCCAAGGTCGAAGGGAAGGCACCCAAACTAGACCGCCTGGACGATCAATACTTGGAAGCTGCTCGTGCTGCCATTGCTGCCGAGATTCCTTCGGGAGAGGCACAGCAGCAACAACAGGAGTGGCAAGAAAAGTTCGACGACGTCTGGTCTTCCACTCGGGCCAAAGCCATCCCCGGCCTAGATCAATACGAAGATGAGGAGGAGACGGATGATTTCCTTGAAGAACAGCGCATGATTGCAGCATTTGACGACGTGCAAGCAACTCTCCTCGCCACCGCAGAGAAGGGCAATAAGCTGGAGAAGAAGCTAGCTTTGCATTACGGCGGTTACCAAAACCGTGCCAAGATGCTACGAACAAAGATTGTGGAGGCCGGCGCTGCTTTACCCAAGGCACAAGATGACCTCGACTCGTTCCGCACCTTGCAGATTTCCGAAGAAGCTGCCGTCTCTCGGCGACTGGAGCGCCTACGGGAGGAGGTATCCTTTGTGATGCGCCGAGAGCGCGAGGCACAGGAACTGTACAAGAGCCGAAAGGACGAGCTGGATGAGCTCGTGGCCGGTACAGCTACGATCAATGGTTGGCATTGAGTCGGGAGCTGATTGTTATTCATTCTTTTATATTTTTTGGATCATGACCCCTCGCAGGCTTCGTTTTGTATTTTGTATCATTAGGAAGGTTTACATTTGCGTGGATCGTGCAAATCATCAGGAGTTCAATCTGGTCATAGTTCCTCCGTTCAAATTCAGCTGAGATAGATCTTTCAGTAGCATCTGCCGTATTACGGACCCTATTCACTTGGACGAATATGAGAGTTGTGGTGATACCATCCAGATAATCCTTCCGTATATCTTCAGTTCGCCCGATATAAAGAGACATCTTCCAATCCCAATGCGGTCCCGCTGACATAATACCCTTCAACCTCCTCCCCCTTCAGTCTTCACCACTCACCCGCCACCGACCGCGCATCGCATCGCATCTATCATTTTCATCTATTTCGATCCCTGATCCTGCCCGAACACTTCACTGCAGACATCATCATGGGCGTCCGAGACTCCGGCGAGGTGACGGGGACGCCCGACCCCGTTGAGAGAGGGCTCGCCACCATCAACACCATCACGTAAGTCTGACTTCAACCCAGGCCAGAGAAAACTCGAGAATTTTTATTCGGGCTCTCGGTATCACTTTTCCTCGGTCGCATATACTGACTAAGATGATAGCCTCGGTGTGAAGGCCATGGTGCAGAAGGTGAGTCCCCCTGGCGCAGAGCTTGCCAGATATCACGTGATATAGAATTAATCACGATCTTAGGATGGCGAACTTCGGAAAGCTGAGATTCTGTCGATTCGAGAACGCAAGGGTGGTCTTTCCTTTTAGTAAGTCATGAGATTGGGAATAGCTTTCGATCAATCGTGCTAATTTAATCAGTGTTCATTATGTCGATTTCAACAAACGTCTTGACGGTAAGTACAAATCAAGGCAGTAAAATGCCATGTACGAACCGAAACTAATGTTATTTACAGAGTGGGTCCCGGCTGCAAGAATCGACCTCACACAAGAGGTAGAATGGCCACGTCCTGAAAAGTCGGACAAGAAAAAGAGCGCCGCTATTACCAAGGCCCCTAGCAAGAATGTCCAGAAACAGCAGCGCGCCGACAGCCGCGAGGTATCGGGAACCCCAGATGCCTTTGGCAGTAAGAATCAGAACGTCGCCAAGGCTCCCCGGCCATCGAAGGCTGGGGGCAAAGAGAACCGCGATACGCCTGGTGATGTCTCGATGGCCGGGTCTGAGGTAGTCTCTGCCGCCGGGACGCCGAAAGTCATGGACTCGGAGGATCTTGAAATGACCGATGCTCTACTCAAGGACGAAGTCAAGACCGCATCGGGTGAATTGATTACTCGTGAGGAGGAGATTGAGCGGTTGCGTACCGGTGGTAGTATGACCCAGAACCCGACTGAGGTGCATCGCGTGCGAAACTTGACCAAGCTCCAAATGGGCAAACACGATATTGAGCCCTGGTATTTCTCACCATACCCAGATTCGTTTTCCGATGTGGATCTGGTCTACATCGATGAATTCTGTCTCAGCTACTTCGACAATTACCGTGCTTTTGAGCGGCATCGTTCCAAGTGCACAATGGTCCACCCGCCCGGCAACGAAATCTACCGTGACGAAAACATTTCTTTCTTCGAGGTTGACGGCCGTCGCCAGCGCACATGGTGTCGCAATTTGTGTCTTCTTAGCAAACTTTTCCTGGATCACAAGACGCTCTACTACGACGTCGACCCGTTCCTCTTTTACTGCATGTGTACGCGCGACGATACGGGCTGCCATCTCGTCGGCTATTTCTCTAAAGAAAAAGATTCTGCCGAAGGCTACAATTTGGCTTGTATCACAACCTTCCCGCAATTCCAGCGTGCAGGTTATGGTCGTCTATTGATCGCTATGAGCTACGAGCTCAGCAAGCGCGAGGGTAAACTGGGCTCTCCCGAAAAGCCGCTAAGTGACTTGGGATTGCTGAGTTATCGTCGATACTGGCGAGAGACCCTTGTCGAGCTGTTAGCGGAGCCAAATCGCGAGGCTATGAGCGAGAATGAACTTGCTCTTCTCACTTCTATGACTGAGAAGGACATCCATGAGACATTGCTTGTGAACAACATGCTTCGTTATCATGCAAGTTTTCGTTTCCCCTCCTCGGATTACGTATCAGATCATACTAACCCCTCGCAGAAAGGAAACTGGATCATCGTTCTCACCGACCAAGTTCTCGACGAGCATAACAAACGTCTCGAAAAGGAGAAGATCAAGGGCTCAAGAAGGATTGATCCCGTCCGTCTCCAGTGGAAGCCTCCCGTCTTTACTGCGTCCAGCCGTACCTGGAACTGGTAATGGGAATATGGGGGATCATGACCCACTTTTCTTTAACCCGGCTTGCCATCGGATGGCCCACAGCTGGAGCAGGGTATGGATCTGCAAGTGATCACTCCACACGGTCTTCTCGATTATGAATTCATGGGCGTTTGGTAGCGTTTCTCAAGGTGTCTGGGGGAGCGTCGGTTTCCGGAGTCTGGACTTACGGATTGGTTTTACTCAATACCTCCAATTTTGTACAATATCCTCTTTTTCGCAAAATGATCTTTTTATGATCTTTTTCCAACCCATTATTTTCAGCTCATGGATCAGCGGGTACGTAGTGTAGGTACTGTCTTCGGTATTGTTGTGACCAGTAAAGTGTACACGGTGGATTGTGATATGTGATAGGCGTCTAGAACGATTCGGGAAAGGGCGTTGATCATGATCAACTCGGGGAATCTGCCTCGATACTATAAATGTCTCGTGAGAAAGACTGGTCAGGAAATTTCTTGCTGTTGGAAACCTTTCTGACCGATTATTGAAAAGGTAACCTGTATAAGCACCCTACATATCATGTACGGCAGACTACAACACAAGCAGAATGTTACTACGTGGAAATCCGGGGGCATGTCAAATAACCCATCAATATTAGCTGCACTAGCTAAAGGTCGTACCCTGTCGGTATAACATGACATAACAATGGAAAGTAGCTGCAAATTAGTCAGGTCGTCCTAGCGACTCCATGCACCAGCACCCCACGGGAGTGAAAATCTCACTCTCCCAGACATACCCCGTTGTCCAAAGGACAGAGACACTCCTTAACCAGTATAGTAAGGGTTAGTACAAGTCCAGGAAGTAACCACGGAACCACCAGGCCCAAACGCAGACTCCAAGGCCAAAACGGCAGCCCAGGTACCCATGCCAGAAGTAGCGAGACCACAACCAGTAAAGATAAGCACGGGCACACTGATCTTCCACGTCTTCAGGAAACCGCGAATCCACCGCTTAGTGCCGTGGTCCATGCGGGTGGTCTGGCCGGTTGCCGGATCGAATCCCTCGCCGGGGAGACGGGCGCCGTCCTGGATCTTGTAGGCGAGGTACATGACGCCTGAGAAGGAGTAGGTGAAGTTGAGACTGAAGAGGCCGCCGACGAAGTTTGTGAAGGCGCTGAATTCGGGGACGGACATTGAGAGGACGAAGGCGATTATCCAGTATACTGGGCCGAGACCCCACCAGAGGAATTTGCCGTTCCTGGAGGTAATGGCGGGGAGGCTGAAAATTGCTTGTCCGACTTCGAGGTAGACGGTTTTCATGCCGACGTTGAAGTAGAGGACTGGATTTGGTGTTAGCGGATAGTGCTTTTGTCATGTGGGGAGGGGGATGATGATGCTTACAGATGGCGAGCCAACCGGTCAGGAGGGAGAGAACGTTGCCGACAACCTGGAGGTTCTTGGGGTTGACGGACTGGTTAACGTTGCTGTAGCTATATTGGCCGTAGTAATGGTATACCTGAGGATAGTATTAGCATCATGGGTGACGCGAGCCGCGGGGAGTCGTTGAAAGCTCACAAAGGCACCGAAGAAGATGTAGACGACGGTGATGAAGGTCTGGGCAACGAGAAGACCCTTCCAGAAGTCCATGGGACGTCTCATCTCGGACAAGAAGGCGACAAACATGACGGCTCCAGAATATGCGTCTTATAAGAAGTAGTGAGCAATGCGATTTTATGTCAGAGTATTTAGAAGGACTTAAACTTACAAACCATGCTGTTGATACCGTTGAATTGGGCGGCAAACAGGTTGGTGTCGGTGGGCTGGTACTCGGCAGGAGGAGTGCCAACAAAGGTCTTGACAGGCGCCATGGTGGCGACGGTGTCCCACGCCTTGTTCAAGATACCGTTCTCGACGGCAGCGGCCGGGTCAGGGCCGTGCTTGGCCGCAGCAACGCAGCTGAGTATGTCAGTCAGCGGACATGACATTGTGATGCTGAGGTATAGCAACTTACATGATAAGGAAGGTGACGATGTTGATCCACACCGACATGTTGCAGAACCAACCGAGGTGCTTAAGAGATCGCATGTAACCACTAGCCATACCGACAACAAGCGAAATGATACCGCAGACGACATAGCAGAGATTGGCGTTTCCACCAAGCTGAGCAATGATACCCGTGTTACCCAAAAGAACGACGGCGACACTCAGGAACATCTGCAGCGACTGCATAAAGTTGATAAAGTGGCGCATACGAGGTCCATACAGACGCAGGAATGGGTCACCGAAGCTGACAATCGGGTAGCGGGACGAGTCAAGGCCGAGGAAGGTCCTCCAGATCATGATACCAGATGCAAAAGCAGCGAAACCCATGAGGAGGAAGATACCCACACCGAGGCCGTAGCCAGTGTTGGCAAAGACGTAGGGAGTCTGCGACCAGCCCAGAATATCGGTGGTGATCAGGTAGAAGATGGTTCCCCAGCCGGCATTGCGAAGAGCTCGAGCAGCCAAGCGCCACTCGGCGTCGAGATCGTAGGGAGGCGGCGAGACAGGGCTGACGGCGCCTTCATCGCCGCTGTTGACGGCAACATCAGCCTTCTTCTCGGAGACCTGGAGAGACTCCTCGTTGGCTTGCAGCTGACGCGATTCCTGGATCTTGGCATCCTCGTAAGGGTTGTTCTTGAAATAGGCCTTGATGGAGCCCAGGATACCGCCGCCACCAGTCACGGCAGTATAGCGACGATAGTCCTCATCTTCGAGCTCACGCTCGATCTTGGCCCAGTAAGTGAATTCCTCAAAGGTCACCGTTGGGTCCAGACGAGCTTCCAGGCCCCATTGACGGTGGCGGACACCGGGGTGGGTGCCAGCCAGCTCCATTTTGCGGATCTCTTCGGGTGAAGCCCCCGCTTCACGAATCTGCTCAGTAGGGGCCGTGATGGCCATAGGGCCAGGTAACATCGACATCTTGGCAAAGAGCAAATGCAACTGTGAGGGGAAAGAATGCAAGCAAAGAGGAGAGCGAGCGTGAGGACCCAATTCATATAAACCCACCCCAGGCGCCTCCAGCCCAACTGTCGTCGTGTCGGCGTGTACCGCTCATATCAGTTAACTCCGACTGCCCTTTCAGTCTTCGCTCAATAATCTCCGTTCATTTCTGAATAATACCTCGTGGTCAAAGCGATTTGAATTCCACTAGCCCGGGTGAGGACGTGGCCAACCCAGAGCTCGCGTCTGCGTGAGGTCGGCTAAGGCGTGGCATCGCGAGTCCGTGGTTGGCTGGCGACCGAGACATCCAGGAGATTAGCCATTTTAGTCAATTGGACCGAGGACAGGTCCTTGGACAGAACGAATAACGAAGAAAGGGTCGAACGGGCCGAGCATGGCCAAGCATGGCCAAGAAGGGGGGCTGCGTAGCATCCGAGGCTTGATTGAGATAAGCTTCGCGAATCGGAGCGAGGGCTTGGTGGACCTCCCCCACGTCGTTTCGCTAAGACCACGCCACTATCCCAGGGAGTTTTTGTCACGAAATTGCTCCGGGCCCTAGTGGGTTTGGTGGATCTCCTGTTTTCCGCCACACACACGCGTAGAAGAACGCCCGAATGCTACATTGCAGCCGAAGCAGACGAAGTATACGACCCGTGCATAGGCCCCTTGTCATGAGGAGTCCTACGCCACTCATCTTTTGATCTCTTCTTCTGAATTCTTGAGATCAACCCTGGGCATTTTCATTCTGGGAGAAGATATTCTCATTGGGAGAAACGAGGGGGGCAAGGGTGGAGATAGCTTGACAGCATGTATGGAGTACTACAACCAGGTGGATCGTGATATGTCTCGACAAGTTTACCACCAATCATGCCCTAATGGAGAGCACAAATCAGATAGCACATGGCGCAAAGGCCACAATTTAATCATCTACATGTGTCTCGGAGGACACACGATCCATACAACTTCCCACCTTGACGATTGATCTCTTCAACGCGACTACGCCGGACCACGGCGGGGCCCCGACGTGGTCCCGACGTGGCCAGATCGGGAAGGTGCGTTCGTGTGGTTTTCGGGATTCTCTTTACCCACTATTTTTCGGCTTTTCGGCACAACAAATGATACCCTTGGAGTATCTAATACGTTCTGGTGGAGTCCGGTATGGAGTCCCGTATGGAGTATGACTGTGGAGAACCATACCTCGTGTGCATGAGTTTGCTCCCCGGAAGAAGTCATTCCATCATGATAAAAGCATTGGTACAAAATTTAATGGACAGCAATACACTGGGAGATGGATAACAGAGGGTAACCTCCCCAGTTAACCGGGTTCATTCCTGTTCTTGCCGCTTGTATCCGCTAGGATAATAAGGGCTTTGACAGCAGCCTGGCTGCTAGGGGTTAGAGATGATAAGCATGGTCCGGGAGATTGGTAGCTTCGGTAGCGTCTAAACCCTGCTCTTACTAAAGAGAAGTGGTTTCCTTCGTTATCTCAAGACCGATTCGCTTTTTTATTGTGTAATTCAACCGTTTTTCGGTGTTTTTTTCGCGGAGAAAAGATCTGTGCCCCGTTGTTCCATTCTTCGATCCACTCGGGTACCTGGTGTCTCCGCTGACCACAGAGCTCTAGAAATCTGTGAGAATGTGTGTTGCATATAAATTGTGATCAACTAGGCCGCGTGCATACTGTATCCAGGAGCGTGTAAGCTGTACGGATGATATGGCGAGAGTCAAATTCATTGCGCAGGATTAGCGAGAGAAAAGGACTAGCATGGCATAATTCTCAACGAAAAAGTCACTTCGAGTCCATGGCGAATAGAGTGAATGTTCATCTCCCGCAAAAGGGAAGAAGACTAAACATCTAAATTGATTGATTCGCTACCTATAATGGGCCATGGAACCATCAATGCTAAGCTTGAAATTCCATGTGGCATGAGGGGCTTCTTGTAAATTATTCATCTCACAGTGTCATAAATGGGGAAGGAACTTTGGATCGGACTCCGGAGTCTGTCCGGTGGACCTTGTACGTTATAATTATAGGATCCGATGCTGTAAGTCTATATGGACTCTTTCCAACTAGGCTTAACATATGAATGACCCCGCTGGAGAAGACTCCACACCCTATAAGGAACCAGATTACACGCTAGGATTAAATATCATATAAGATGGAAAGTTTGGACAAGGGAGAGAAAGAAAGGATTGAGGCACACTAAGGGGATTGGGCGATCTGTCTAGGGAACGGCAGACTTTTCGGGGAGAGACTATGAGATAGCTGTCCGTGGAAGGAAACTCGGCCTTGCAACAAGTAGGACGGATGCATCCTATGTCACCCAGGATCTGAACAAAGGAAGCAGACTACGACAGCATAGAAAGTAATTGGATGATGCAGAAACTGATTGCTTGGGTGGTAATGTCGCCCATATTAAACACCCATCTTTAATCTCACATCTCACTCCTATGCACCACTTTCCACAAGCATTTACCTTACAACCGAGATGGGAACTCAACAACAAACGACTCCAAACTACATAATATGGATATAGTAGTTTACATGATACATTAAATTTACAATCCATGCCCCATGACGTAGACGCATTCAGCTTAAACGCAAAGCATACACAGAGAAGAAGGCATATTGAAATTGAAATTTCATTGGACGTGAGGCTAAGGCAAACGTTACCCGCAGCTAACAGGGAATGAACGGATTCTGAGAAATTGGATGGGGAGGGCGGATGAAAGATAAGGGGGGAGGAATTGGTGTTACTGACTTGACTGCTTTGTAGCACCATTGCTCTTTGTGGAGACAAACGGAAGCAGAGAGCAGTAGACACCGGGGTGTGAGAGGATTAGGTGCGGGTCGAGCGAGAAACCACGAAGCAAAACAAACCAGCTGTCTGGTATAATCCGAAACTGAAACGTGACGGCTGCACGTAGACCGTCCCTGCTGACAAATTTCGCGAGGATGAAGAGGCAGCGCACCTACTAAGTGCTGGTGCCCCAGGATCCGGTGCGAGACTGCTGCTGGGAGGAACTGGAGGGCTTCTTGGGCCCATTGTTGCCGGAAGCTTCGCGCGGCTTTGGTCCCTTGCGGGACTTGTTGAAGCTGGAAGCGCCGCTGCGCTGCTGCTGCTGCTGCTGCTGCTGTTGACGCGGGGTAGTAGGGCCGCCAGCTTTCTTGGGCATACTCATGGTTTTGGCCGTAGCAGTGCCGGGAAGCTGAACCACAACACAGGTATTACCCGCGGCGTCCTTCTCGCCGAGTCCAACCGAGTAGGTCTCAATGCTGTGAACTTGCATCGGCTTGAGAACCTTGGCACGCTGACGAGATAATGGAGGAGCGGGAGCGGCCTGCCATGCGTTTGCGGGAGCCATGTTGGGGACTCGCACGCTGGGCAAAGAGCCAGGCTCACGGTCTTCGAAAATCTCATCCTGTTCTTCAACTTGTCGGACAGCAACGTGGCCGTCGCGAATCTGCGCATCACTCTCAATGTTGGGCAAGGAAACGGAAACAGCTGCAACGGGCAGCGTGACATCCAGAGGTTCCTTGGTTGCGGAGGTAATAGCCAGAGCGGACTTCTTCTCCACGGGGGTCTTCTTACCGAGGAGACCATTGATCTTCTCCTGCCAAGAGATAGCAGTTGACGCAGGGGCAGCCTGACCCCGTGCAGGACTAGCAGCAGCCATAGAGGCAAAGGTCGGCGGGGCGGCCGCGGCGG
Source organism: Penicillium brasilianum (assembly GCA_001048715.1). Lineage (NCBI taxonomy): Eukaryota > Fungi > Ascomycota > Eurotiomycetes > Eurotiales > Aspergillaceae > Penicillium > Penicillium brasilianum. The sequence goes on from CDHK01000012.1 coordinate 289,705, forward strand.
CTGGGGCAGCAGAGACAGCCAGAGCCTTAGGGGGGAGTTTGACCACGGGCTTTGGGTTTGGGAGATGAACCAGGGGCCGGCCGGAGCTGCCACCGTACACGGGATGGCTCCAGCCATCCTCTGGAGGAGGAGGCGATGGGCTGCGCTGGTGGTCGTGCTTCTCAGTTGATACACGCTTTGACTGTTCACTAGCCTGTGGGAAGAAGCGCGAGCTGCGAGCGGGGACGCTGGCAATGGGACGAGCAGGGCTCTCGGTAAACGCAAGACCATCTGCAGGGGCATCGAGTCCGGTCAGCGGGTTGGCGGGAGCAGGACCGTTGTTGGAATTGTCCACAGTTCCAGGGGTGATGTCAATGACGGCTTTCTTGGCAGTCTCGTCCGGAACACCTCGCAGGGGCTTCCAAGTTTCCTTGATGTTGGCCAAATGGGGGTTGGGCTTCCCCCGGTTGGCCTTGAAGGCTTCGCGGGCTTGTTCCTGCACTGCACGATCATGCTCAGCAATACTGCCGTATTGAGCCCACGGCACGGAACGAGCATCACGCTGCCATTGATGCTTCTGCGAGGGGGGGCCAATCGGGCCAGGACGGCCGATGGGGTTCAAAGGACCAAAGCGTGCATGTCTGGTTTCAGGAGAGGGCAGCGGGGAGACCGGGGCCGGTTCCTGCGGACCGGAAAAGGCCTGGGGGGGCATGGTAGGTTGATCCATACCGAACTGGCTCCGAAGGGGAATTTCTCGGGATGGGAAAGCACCAAGACTCTGGTCAAAGATCCCGTTTCCGAGGGTTCTGTCGCTGTTCAAGAGAGACCAAGGATTCTTGACTGAAGCAGGATTGGAGGCAAGGTTGGTGTTGGATGACCAGGGAGGGTATGAGCTGGGAGTGTTCAAATTTCCACGCCAGTCAGGGCCGTGCTCATCAGCCTTTACATCCGTGGGATGCGTCTCGGAGGATGGCTGTTTGGCAGTGGTGGGGGCAGTTGGCAGCTCTCGTTTCTGGTCACGAGGTGAAAGAGGTACGCGACGAGTGTGAGGTGAGGTAGGTTTCTCTGGGTGTTTCTCAGTAGCACGATCACGTTCGTTCACTGCGACAAGTTTCTTGACCGAGTCGGGATGGTGAACTTTCATGAGACCGTACTGTTTGGGTTCGCCAGAAGGTTCGGGGACGGGAGGTTTGGGAGGAGAGTGAAGGATGGCTGGCGCAGGTGAGGAGGGGGTATTTATGTGCACTTCGGCAGCTTCTTTGCGATGAGGCAGCGACTTCTCAGGTGGTGGCCTGGCCTTCTCAGGCGGCGGTCCCAAGGCAGCGAGCTTCTTCTTGATTCTTTCTTCCCTTTCCAGCCTATCTTTCTCTTCCTGCTCCAATCGCCGCTGTCGAGCTTGAGCACGGGCATCCTTCATGATACGTTCCTGCAGCACCACTGGATCTTCTTGCGGTGCCTCAGTCATTGGAACTGAGGCAGCCTGTGGTGGCTCTACCGATGAGGCAACACTAGCACTCCTCGGTGCCTGTCCACCCCATCCAGCCACAGTGTGGGGTTCCCCATGGGGTCCATGGTCACGTTCCATCAATGCCGGGTCACCCATACCATTAGTTTGGGATCCCCGTCGACCCTCCATATATCTTGGCGGTGCATCCGTTCGACCAAAAGACATACGGCGACCAAATCCTCCACTACCTCCACTGACATTGGATGATGTGCGACGTCGGTTCCAGCCCGTACCCTCCTGGTGGCTAGACCGATGGGTCTGGAATGCAGCAGATGGCTCGGCGGGACCACCAGGCTCTGCCTGATTAGGCCGTTGCAGAACAGCTGGAGGACGAGGGCCTTGATCATGTCGCCATGATCCTCTACGGTTGTCCTGTACGGGCTCGTATCGACCAGAACGAGAGTTGTATAGCTCCCGAGGTGCGCCGGGTGTAGTCTCTCTCCATGTACGGTTGAAATCGTCCGCAGCAATCTCTTGAGGAGGGAATGGAGCATGTCGAACGTCGTCTCGAGCCGGGTGACTGAAGGGACCGGGGCCGCGGGGCTGTTGAGATACGTGAGCCGGTGGATTGACGGGAGATACTCGTTCGACAGGTGGCAAAGGGGCCCAGGGTGATTTAGCTGGTGGAGGAGCCGGACTTGTAGACCCAGATGGCGCACGATCATTTGTTCCCTTAGACGAGATACTCGCAGCCTTGGCCTGTCGCTCGGCATTGGCCCCAAGCCTAAGCACTGTAGGATTAGGTCCCACGGACGTTGTTGGCTTCGGAGCAACGATCTTGATAGAGTCTGTAGCGACGGTCTGCTCAGGGAGCGGAACCGCATCCTTCGCCTCTTCCAAGGTGTGGTCTGTAGCAGGTGGGGGGTGATCGGTATGCGTGAGAGTGACTTTCGTTCCGTCGGTCCACTCGATGGTCTCAGGAGCCCAGTCGTCCTCATCATCATCAATATCTGCCCATTTCGCCTCCGTGCCACCCCCATCCTCCTGAATGCGAGATGTCATATGAATGCCATATTGCTGTTTCAGCTCTTCGTCGGTCAACTGCTTTGGCGGGATTGGCTGGACCGCTGTTTCCGTAAAGTAACTCGTCAGTGTCTGCAACTCCAAGCTTATACAAGTCTAATAACATACGCCGATTCTTATTCCAAACTTGGTTAGGATCCGGCCCTGACGCCCCAGGCTTTCCACCACCTGCACCGGTCTTTGAGAAAGAATCGCGCATGCCAGCGGTGGTCTTTGCGACCAAGCGTGGTCTTGAACTGGGTTGAGGGGTACCAAGAGGGGTGGTAGAGGCAGACGGAACTAGCATTTTGTTAGTCGCAGTGTACCTTCCCAAAATGATCAATCAACATGAACAAAGGAAACTACCAACCTTTCTCCGGTACCTTTGGTGCCGCAGTAGCTCCCGGGGCCTTGGGAACAGCAAATTTAGCAAAAGACACGGGCTTAAAAGCAGTAGGCTTCTTGACAGAGCCAGTCCGAGTATGGTGTCTACCATCCGTCCGACTGGCATCTGACTCCGAACCACCCAGTGAAGCTGTGTCATCCCCGCCATCGGATGCCGATCCAAGTCCGTTTAGTTCAAGCGCTCTGGAAGCAACCAGACCGGTACCATGCTTTGAGGAATCCTGCACCATTTTCAGCTCCTATGATCACAACATGCTCCAAACCGTATACACCCACCATCGCAGAGCCCCCGGCATCCTTATCGTTGCCCGTCTCCTCCACGTGAGAACCAAGCGCCTGTCTCGCCTTGTCGATTTGTGGGTCGGTCAATACTTGTGTTGTCAATGTCGATGTGATATGTTGAGTCTCCCCCACGTCCCCTCCAGCAGATGATTTATCGTTAATGCTCGCAGGAACGCCGGAAGGCGAAAGCTCGCCGCCCGACAGGGTCTGATCTACCACATCGCGGCCGCTCTGCTCTGCCATAACAATACTCGAGTCTGTAAATAGGAGGAGTCGCATTTGTCAGATCGTCTCTCTGGGAAGAATAACTCCAGGGGGTGTGGGATGAAAGTCTGCGGGACACAAGTGGACACCGCAGCGGTTCAAGGTCGCATAGTAACGGGGAAAACTGGTGACGGCGTACCTCTTGTCAGAGTCCAGGAATCGCCACGGTTGAACTGCTGCTCGCTTGTCTGGTTGTACCCTGTAGAATCGGGATTCCACAACCAGGTAGACAACGTTGGGGCGGCCAACCTCCAGGAGCTGCTGAGAAAGCCGGGTGGAGTGCTCGGCGAGTGTGTTAGGTGTACAGTCGAGAAGGGCGCGTAAGGATGAGCACAGCCCTGAGGAAATCCCAAAAACCGGGAGAAGGTCACGGAAGGAAACGAGGTCGTAGGGAAGAAGGGTGTCGGGTGTGTACGTGGTTCCCGTTGAGATGGCTGTCGGGTCTGAAGCTGAGCGCTCGCTGTTTTCGGTTAGCGCCAACCCGGGAAGGTTGTGATGTGTGAAGTGCGAGTTCGAACGGCGCCCACGAAGCTTGCGCGCGGTCGAATTTCGACGTTGGACTCGATAGATGTACCGTTACGAGACAGAAAGCATTAACGGTCCGGGTTAGACCATTAAATGTCACGGACGATATGAAGTGAGGTACAGGTGAGAGCTACTTGGTTACGGGGGTGGTGTGACTGACCGGAGTAGAGACACCGTTCACTCCGAAGTACGAGCGTATAAGTATAAACTCTAACATCCAGCCGATTAATCAGGACTACTCAATAGTTTGAAAAATATAATAATGAAACATGGTGAGATTCGATTTCAAAAGTCTCTAATTCCTACACTGCCTCCCTCGGGATAAGAGGATGTTGTATATACATCCAGATCCTCCTTCCAATTTCCATTAAATGGAACCGCTTAGTGAGGGTGGTTCTTGTGGTGGCCTACAAGTAGTATCAGTATGAGTAGGAAAGACGTTTCGTTTAGCAAGAGGTCAAGCAGTAGGCTGATGATCCTCTTGCCAGAGAAGGTGGCACTCACGCAGGTGGAAGTAGTACTCCATGCTGTAGCCCATGATCAGGATACCGGCAATGGCGTGGAGCAGAGCTGCATCGGATCAGTATCCATTGTTTTTTTTCCAGGATCTCATCATTTCAACTTACGGGCGGCGGAGTTCTTGTTGAAGTAGCGAGCCTGGTAGCGGCCAAGGAGACCGGTGGCCTTGGTCTGGGGGGCGGGGCCACGGGGCAGACCGGCGTAGAAGCTCACGACGCGCTCCATGCGGGCAGCATCCTGGGCGGCACCAATGGCCTTCAAGTGATATGTTAGTGGTGGTTTCGAGTACGGGGGTCGTTGTGTCGCGTTGGTATATCGCACGAAAAAGAGCCTTCGGGAAAGAACGGGGGACGTGGAGGAGGTGCTAGATGCGATGGCGTTTGCGAAGGGAATCCAGGTGACTCACGTTGGGAGAAGCGATCTAAGCGAAACCAGTCAGTATCATCGGCAACCATTTGCGAAGCATCTAACGAGGCAATTCCGGGTGTCGTACCTTGGGGGGGATCAGGGTCGAGAGACCACGGCGGGCGATGTAGCTCATCTTGTCTGGACTGTCGGGGGTCAGAAACTGGTCGCAATGAGTAGATCCGGCCTCGAATATTCCATCAAAACCAACAAGGAGAACGTACTGTCTTTCGCAGCGCTAGTGAACCGGGAACGACTGATGATGCAGGAGGAAGAGACTCTTCGGTCGGGAAGCGGGTGGTCGGATGAGTTAGATGCGCTAAACCCAATTCGGATGTGCCGTGACCTGCACTCTGCGATTGAACCTCTTCCTACAACCCGCCTCGTCTTTGGCTATAAACCACACTCCCCGCTCCCCACACGTCCACCATGTCGCTGTTCCGAATTGGAGGTGCCGCTGGCCTCCGTGCGACTCGCCTTGCCGCACCTGTCAATGTCCGCTTTGTCTCCAATGTCGCCAAGGGAGAGATCAAGACCAGCCCGGCCGATGCTCCCTCCACGCCCAACAGGGACAGTTCGTTGATCAACAAGCAGAGCCCTTCGGAGGCAATGACCCGTCACCAGCCTGATTATGAGGCTACCATTGACCACGCCACCTCGTACGATACCTCGCATTGCTCTTCGCCGCAGACCCAGTTCGCTAACATGTTTTTGCTTTGCCTCGCAGTCAATTCTCCCCCGTTCCCAAGCGCGTGATGGATGGCAGCGAGCCTGGTCCTACTCTTCCTGCTGCAGTTCTCTCTGGGGCTCCTACCGATCTCCAGGCCCGCACCGTCCGGTACTTTCACTCCCCTCGAGGAATGCCATATTTGGGAGATCCGAGTTGCTAATCCCTCGGCTTTCATAGAATCTACCGCCCCACAAAGCCTGCTACCCAGTCTGGTACCTGGCACGGACACCACTGGCGCATGGACTGGGACATTCTGCAGAAGGGTCACCGATGGGAGAACCCCCTCATGGGCTGGCAGTCTTCCGCGGATGCCATGCAGGGAACCAACCTTACGTTCAAGAGCAAGGAGGATGCCATTGCCTTTGCCCAGAAGCAGGGCTACGAATACTTTGTGCAGGAGCCGAATGAGCGCCGGTTCGTGCCCAAGGCTTATGCCAACAACTTCCTTCACGAGTCGCGGAAGCTCAAGCACATCAAGACCAAGTGATTGTGCCTTCCAGTGTATTATGTAAATATTTGCAAGTTTCCGTTTCCTTTATTTTTTCCTTTGAATCAAAATCAGACTATTAGAATTGCGTTTTGACCTACGATTATCATGGAATGATTTTGGCAAGCATTCGGCCAATCTCCTTCCTGCTGGGTGGTCCAAACCTAGGAAGTATAGAGATAGGTGAAGAAACAATGTTTTAGCATCACACTGGGATCTTGACTGGGCGACACCTTCATAGCGCACTACCGATCGCTGCTTAAGAAAACTCATTTGTTCGTCAATCGGGGGCCTCGAAGGCGATGGTCGATGACTATTTATCCACACATTGATACATCTCGTCCTATAAGAGCAATGGACGAGCTTTGGTAAATACAACATAAAGAGGAGGCAATCCTTAAGGATGACAGAGCAATCCAATGGAAGATGAACGAAAATCTGTTTGTTGAATTGGTGTGCTCATTATATATTCCCGAGATCAGGTCATATAATGAGAAGAAAAAAAAAAAAAAAAAAATTCAATTTGGAGCTCGGCGTTTGTCTAACTGAGAGCCACCTGAATATCTGGTCTGTTTCAACAGTGTCCAAATCATATTTTAGGCAACCTAAAGTCGCTTCGTTCGGAATGGATGCGAAAGACCCATACGATTCCGTCTTAACAATTCATCACCGAGCAAGCTCCCCTACAAACTTCGATACGAGTAGATATCATCACTGTCAAATATTACTACTGGAAACAAAAAAAAACAATCTCAAAGAGAGAGGGCCTATTTACATTAAGCCTCCGTAAGTTCGTCCCTCGGCCTCGAGCTCCTCATCTTCGTGGAGGTAGTCCTTCATCTTGTCCAACTCACTCTCGCCCTTCTTCTTGTCATGTTCATCATGGTCGTGTTCGTCTTTACCAGACTTGTCCTGATCAGGTTCCTTCTGATACTGGGCATCTTGGTTCTGATGGTGGCGGTGGAGGATTCGCTCGAAGAAGCCCTCTTGTTGGTGGACGGGCTCTTGGGAGGTTTGTTCTGGACATGGTGAGTAGCTGCGGATGACATTGGTATATGACCTGAAGTGTAATGTACTCACTGTCAGACATGATGGTGGAGTACTCAAACGGTTAGGATGGATTAGAACTAATCAGTGTCGCGCCACTTGAAAGGTATGTGCGAGGTGCGAATAATTATATATCTTTGGGGAGGAGAATGCAAACCATAGGACAACACCGTACGTCACAAGCTATATCCCACAAGGTAACTTATGAGAGGTCTTAGTAAGGCGGGGTTATTATAATAGGCTGTTAGAATGGTGAGCGCATCATCGACCGAATGTTTCCGCCACCTGGGGTGCTGATTGTAGGGAGGAAGTTTAATGGGCGGGGTCGGCGGTGGGATCAACCGCGTGGAATTAGCATTTATGGTGTGCTTCAAGCTACCACATTGGTTGGATTGATGGTCTTGCCACATCTAGCATTGCGTGATGAGATATCTCAAGTTGCATGAAAGTTAAGACTGCATGTGGAGAATATCGGGTCCGGGGAGGACCAACGTCTACTCAAGGAATGTGGGGTTGCTGCTGCGAGGAATCAATACCCACGGTCATGCATAACGAGAAGGTATTTGAAAATGTCGGTTTGATGGAAACATCGGGCAGTACCAAGAGTAGGTAAAATTAGGATGAGTGAGATGAATAATTTCTGCAACATTTTACTCTGGAGTTGCTATCAATGTCTATGCCTCACAGTAATCAGGTGAATAGCCAAAAAGCAGATTTTCTTGATAATTTTGTAGAGATGATTGTTATTGTCCGTGCATCGATGACAACAGAGAGTCAGGCGTCCACCCATCGTCCACCAGGAACGCTGCCTGTGCGCCCTTCGAACGACACAACATATTGAGAAGACATTTCTCGACGCCAATACGCGCCTCGGGGCTGACCTGGCTCAGAATCTCCGTCATCCTCCGCACATATTCTATTTTCTGCATTCCATCCGAATAAGTGTCGACCAGGTGTTGATGTAAAAATGGGCGCAAATTTTGTACGGAGAAGTTCCACAGACCGCGCGACTGCAGCAGAGCCCCATCCAGAATATCAAGTCCGCTGGACCAGAACGGGTTGCTCACGGCGTCGATGGGGGGTGGGGAAGAAATAGATTCTTGAATCATCAAGCAGATTGAGAATAAGCAGGTTAGCCTGTCGTAGTCAGATGGGGATGTTCCAGGCGTAAGTGAAGTATCTGAATAGGAACTTTGAAATTCATCCCGAAGATGAAGGACAGCCTGGTAGAGTGAGGGATAGGTTGAAAGTCCCTGAACGTAGAACCGGGAAGAAAATCCCATAAAGGTTCGTAGATCTTGGATGAAAGATATTAACCATAAGCAGCGTATCTTTTGAAAGTCCAATGAAGGATCCAAGGCGAATGCGTCGGCCGATGGCTCGGAAACCTCCGATATATTGTTTGTGGGCTCAAACCACGACGGCTTGCTCATTAGGGAAACGCTGAGACTGTTAGTGGCAAACCATGGAACAAGATTGAGGAGAGACCTACAGATAGACAACAAGCTCAAGGCGCCAATTATCATGGAGCTGTCCAATCCCGCCCTTGGCTTCGATCATTCTCTGCAGGCCCATGCGGTGGATATTCCACTCCTCTGCAGTTCCCCAGTATCTCTATTCAAGGATTAGTAAGTAGCCCATCACAGCAGAGTATGTATGCAGGCGCTATATTAGCGCGCATTATAGTTACCTCAAACGTCAGCAGTCGAATCACAGCCGCGAATGCATCATAGCTGAGCGCCTTTTGTGGGTCTGAGAGCCACTCATGCAGAATCCGGACTGCCTCTGCCTTGTATTTCAAGGCATCGGCTGAATTGGTTCCATTTTGCGGACTGGTCCCTGCGTAAAGATGGGATAGATGGGCGGCAGCGTGTGCCATAATCGCGTTGAAAGAAGAGGCATTGGAAAGGTCCAATGGAAACCATACATCCTTCATTGGATTGAAGCTTGGGATGTCCAAATCCTCAAACATCATGGTAGCATGGGTGCCGATCCCTTTTTTCGTGTAAGCGGGTGAGAATATGGCTTAGCTTGATCCATTTCGGCGAAACACATACAATGATGCAGTAGCTTGTGATGCTGACTGGTTAATCGCACAGGAAATGTCTGGAAGGGATCAGGTCTCGAGCTCGACAAGGCGCGACTCAACCCGCCCAATAGCTGTGTGGGAACTCCTATGAGCTCTACCCTCTCTTCACGATCTTGATCCGTTTCAGTGGAGGAACTTTCCGAGCACTGTCGCCCAGAGCTTTGGCTCCCACGGCTTCGGGATGAATGCGCATGCGCGACAATTTCATGATTTCTTATGTCTCGGTCTGCAGCTGATGAGATATTCGGAAGAAGCTTCGGCTGCGAACGTCTGGCCTTGGTGCTATTGTTACGACTGTGACGTTGTCTCCAATGCTCGCGCATCGCATGGCTTCGTGCATTTGATTGACTTGTCTCCGTAACAAAAGCAAATCTCGGGCGATTATCCTCTGGTGAGGTCTTTCGGGGTGCTTGAGACCCACTGGAGTCATTACCCGACGACATAGCACCTAATCTGGGTAAACCGACTGATGATAGTGTGCCGAAAGCAAGAACAGGATAGCCGAAGGAACGGAAATTGTTGTCCGCGCAAGGGTCAGCATCCTCCGAAAAAGAGTCGTGTTCGTAGCCGCAACGGCACACCGCTACTCGGCCCGACAGATTTCTCGAATGTTAATTGCCATTTGATCTATCCCGGAGCAAATTCTGTCCCCGTTAACAGATGCATAGAGTAGAGTGTGGTTGTCAGAAAAGTGGGCGGGGCCGAGGTGTAGACAAGCAGACATGTCGTTGGCGGCTGGCCCCACTTGTTGGCAGCAGCAGGATCTCATTGCTAAGGATTTCCCAATCTGGTAGTACTATTGGTCCAATCACCATGCACCTTGCCACAAGAGCCTACTTTCCAAAAAGCTCTACAAGCCTCTGACATACTAAAGGCTGATGTTTAGCACTGGTAATATTAGTATTGATAGGTACTCGGTCATGCTACGCCGCTGAATTGGCCATTGTGGGTCTATGATCTATTCTTCCGAGTAGGCTGATGTTGAAGACATGAAGCGGTACTAATCATAGTTGTGAAGTCTGAACAATAGGTGTTTTCAGAAGTGGGGAAAGTCCAGATAAATGCTGGACGGTGAGTGTAGCACAGATAATATCCGAGGTATGCTCTACTGTACCTCGGATCAGGAATGAGAGCAAGGTATGATGACGGTGAACCACTGGTTAAGTCAGCTATTGGATTCAACAAGCGGGCCTTCAATAAATGAGCCATCTGATATCACACCGTGTGTGACCAATCAACCCGCAGTCCACTCCATTTAGCCCAAGATCACGGAATCTACTGGTGATCGGTTATCCAGCATAGAATACGAACCATAAGGAATGATTCACAAAATTTGTAAAACACATGTCAGATATATTATTTGAAAGAAGGGGATTAGTGAATCAACGGCCTCCCCTCATCATTAAATTGACTTCTGCCTTAAATTACCTGATTTGTTATGTTTTAAGGTACCAAGGTGATCATGTCGAAACAATTGATCATTAAGTCTCCCTTCCTGGAGCCCTTCTCTCACCGCTCTCACCGCTTTCCAAGGCCTGTCACCAAGATAACTTCTTAACCAACTCTCTCACCACCAATTAAGATGGTCGTGGTTGCCTTGTGTGTCTTGTGTTCGTGCATGGATCAACAGGAGGATGCCAAGGGTACGCCGAAGTGTAGTCAGGGTAGCCGTGGGCGTGGTCAAGCGCCGTAGGCAGAGGATTTGATGGAGGATACGGCCAGCGAGGATATCCAGACCAACTAATCAGAGGGCACGAAGGAATAAGTATAGAACGAAGGGGGAAAACCTGTTGTTATCAATACTAGGTCATGGCTTTGATACTACCGGAGTTTCAAAAGGGTAGACTAGTCAGTCAACGAGAGCTGCAAGGCTCAGGTTGGCAGAACGCTTGGCAGAAAAAAGGTGGTTGCCTTGATACCTGAACACCTGATAAACCAGGCATTCAAAGGCAGAGACGGTCTGAATATGATCAGGGGAGTCAATCTAGTAAACTCCTTAATGAACCGACTTGGCTTGCTGATTTTTACAGAAGGGAACATTGGCTACTAACTTGGACTTTACAGTATGATCACAGACTTGGTCTCTACCAACAAGGATGTCTAATATGGGAAACTTCGCAGTGCACCACTACTATAAAGAGAACTCTACGCGGGCCAACCAGACCCGGATGGGCGCAGGTCCGCCCCGCCACCCCACCTAAAATTCATGATAAGATCTACTCCAAAAAAAAGTATCGTGGGCTGCCTTTTCCACACTACACTTTGCATTCCGACCCTCTTACCTCTACCCTTCTCCCTTCCTCCTCACCCATGTCCCCCTCCGCTACTACCGAGGCCAACGGGGCCGACAACACCGTTCTCACCCTCCGCAAGGTCCTCACCAACGAGTCCGAGCCTCTCGCTCGCCGCTTCCGCGCTCTTTTCTCCCTCAAGCATCTCGCCTGCCTCCAGCCCACAACCGAACAGACTCTCCCCGCTATCCAGGCGATTGCTGCCGCCTTCGCGTCGCAGTCGGCCCTCCTCAAGCACGAGCTTGCATACTGCCTGGGCCAGACCAGGAACCGTGACTCTGTCCCTTATTTGCAGCAGGTCGTGAAGGATGTTGATGAGGATGCGATGTGCCGCCACGAGGCCGCGGAGGCTCTTGGTGCCCTTGGATACGCCGAGAGCTTGGATATCTTGAAGAAGTTACGCGATGATGAGAGTGAGGTGGAGATTGTTCGGGAGACTTGCGATATTGCGGTCGATCGCATTGTCTGGGAGAACTCCGAGCAGAGGAAGGCTGAGAAATTGAAGCCCAGGTATGCATCACGAAGCACCCAATGTTATTTGAAAAACGAGATCCAATTCATGTCGCAATCTCAGAAAAGGCTAACTTTGTTCACGACACAGCGACTTTACATCTATCGATCCTGCCCCGCCTATGCCTCTGGAGGCCAATGAGCCCTCAATTCCGGATCTTGAAAAGACACTACTCGACACTAAGCTTCCTCTCTTCCAAAGATATCGCGCTATGTTCGGCCTGCGGGACCTTGCCTCCCCTCCTGATCTCCCCACTGCCGTCGATGCCGTGAATGCGCTTGCCAAAGGCCTCAAGGACCCTTCTGCTCTGTTCCGTCACGAAGTTGCTTTCGTCTTCGGTCAACTCTGTCACCCAGCCTCGATCCCCTGCCTCACGGAGTGCCTTGGTGACCTGAAGGAGGTCGGTATGGTGCGCCACGAGGCGGCCGAGGCTCTGGGCAGTCTGGGTGACGAGGAGGGCGTTGAGGACACTTTGAAGCGTTTCCTCAACGACCCCGAGCAGGTGGTGCGCGACAGTGTTATTGTGGCTCTTGACATGGCAGAATTCGAGAAGAACGGTGAGATTGAGTATGCGCTCATTCCGGAGGGGGCCGCTACCGCTGTCTCAGCGGCATGATGGATCTCTGAACGAAAAATGAAAAATAAAAAATGTCGTGACGTCGTTATTTTGATACTCTCTCTCCCGCTTTGTTATACAGCCAACACATAGAACTTTTTCCCTTTTTGTACAGCCCTCTTTTTTCCATTCTCAGTTGTTCGATGTTTCCCTAGAGAGCAAAATCAGTATCAGGTAAGATGAGGTATGCAATATGGAGCTTCCATAGTGAGAAGACATACTTGTAACCGCAGACACAGCGATAGAACACAGTACTACCCTCATCAGCACTGCGTAGCTGGACAGTTGTGAAGAACATCTCCTTTCTTCCACACTTGTTGCAGGTGTGATTCGTGACAGCCTCGGTCTTGCGATCTTCGGCAGACAAAGTCTGGACCGCAGAGCGCTTGGATCTCAAGGAGGAGGGAAAGGCCGAGGGCTTGGATTCGGAGACGATAGTTTGCGGAATGATGTCTGAAGAAATGTCAGAATATCATGTCCTTCGAATAAAGCTATTAATTCAAGCCCTGTTCGGCTCACATACCCTTGTTCCGCGCTCCGCAAACATTGCAGTGCAGGATGGCATTTTCGTCTCCGGTAGACTCGCGCAGCAGGTTGCCGCAATCCGTGCAGAAAATCAAGGATCCAATAGCCGACATTTGAGAGTTTGATATTAAAGCGTAGGGTCAATTTTCGAGTCCTGTCAATCTTTAAAAAGGCAGCAATAGAGATCAATGGGAAGTCGAAGTTGCGGCATGGGACTTTTTTTGACCGCACGGGCCACTCCGATACCACCTCTGGCGGTGAGACGCGGCAGTAATACGCCCCGATGAAATGATGAACGAATGTATGGCCATCGTGAGCTTTCCCGGGTCCGATTTCCATTCATCGAACCCGGCCGTGTACGATAAGAGTGTCGAGAAGCATGCCATAGATGCTCAAATCCTCTGTCATGACTCTGCCGCGAGCAGGTCCTCCTCCGTTTGATTAGCGCCTTCCTTTTCGACTCCGCAACTGCCAACATGGATCTCAATGGACGCCCAGCGGTGCAGGTCGTCATTAACGGCCATCCTCAGGCGCAGCAGGCGTATGGTCCGACCATGGCATTCCAGGACCAGAATAGGTCTCAGTCCAGACCTTTATCCGTGGATGAGGCGCTTCAGTACTCGTCCATGTCGAGCGCTCCTGTCTTTGGACTTGGTCCGTCTATCTACGAATTATCCCCCGAATCCCGCGACTTTGAGGTTATCTAACTCGTTCGAGTAATTCAGACTGCGTGATTCGCCCTGACGTCGGCCGTCCGTCCAATATTACCTCTATCAATCACGTCCTCCAAGCGGGTCGCAATACTCTGAGTGAGCTGGATGCCGAGATACAGACCGGCCTAGACGAGTCAAGTCGGCTGGAGACGTCCCGTGAATACCTACAGCAATTGCTGGATGGGGATCAACTGACTGAATTGTATGTCACATTCTCCTCTTTTACTCTCATTGTTACTGACAGACCTCCATCGGCAGCAAATTCAAGATCCCTCCTACTTTCAGCCGCAGTCAACCCTCACAGTCGATCACCACAGATGGCCCTTCCTCTTGTCGCACTCAACTCGGCTCCTTTGCGAGAATGATCTTGGAATCTACAGATATCGCCTTCAGATGTGAGACCGAAATGAAAGCACATGCATATTGTTTTGAGCTTCTGCTAACGATCGCATCTTAGATCCTGCGACCTCACCCCCCAAGGTCAAACCCGAAAAGAAGGAAACCGTACCGAAATCAGCAACATCTCGGAATCAGCAGTCATACGTTACCAGCAGCACCAACTCCACTTCATTTGACAAGTCGCACCAGCCCTCAAGTCAAGTCTCCGTGGTCATCCCAATGAAGTCTTCACCTACGAAACAGACGAAGCCGAAGCCAAAGATCAATCATGAGGATGAGCTCACGGCGAGGCGATTAAGGGACCAAAAAGCGGAAGCAGACGACGCTCTTTTGAAGCTGCAAGATGTGCTTCATGAAGTCTTCGAGGCGGAGGATCAGATCGAGCCGGACACCTCAATTGCCCCGACTGCGGACCGGCCAAGCCCAATGTTTGTGAATCCAAAGTCATTAGAGATTCACGGTATGGTACTGTCTTCCGATGCACACACCCGCCTACAAAAGGCCATTCGGAAGGTCTCTGGATTTGACCGACTCCAGGATATCCCCTCCGAATATTTAAAAAGGATTCAGAAACTCTGCGAAAAGCCAATTCTTGCTGCCCAGTCTGCATCACTCACTTTGCATGATCCACTCAATGAAGCAGAGACTCAGGAATGGCTGGGTAAAGTCGAGGATGTTTTGAATGCTCTGCTTGCTATCGGAACTCTTCTGCAGACAATGTCTGGGCGTCAGACGGAGCGAGATCTATGTCCTGAAGATCTTATTGAGGCCATCCCGCCCGTTATCGAGCAAGTTTTTGACCATTGCATCATTCCTGCTGTAGAATCACGACCAGGTGGCAAGGATGCTGAGCATTTTCAGTTCTTTTCCGGCCAGCGACGCATTGTTGCAAGCCTGATTCACCAAAGCAAAAAGGCATTGACTCTTTTCGCGGACTTCCTATCTCGAATTGAGGTGCCAGAAAGTCCTATCAACTCCGCTCTCTTCTTTGCGGCCAAGTTGATCTTCGTTGAAAATGCGCACAATGAGAAAGACTCTGCTGTTGGATCATCCAAATTCGAACCAGCAAGACGTGGAGCAATGGACGTACTTGCCAAAATCTTCTCTAGATACCCTGCACAGCGTTCCTATATCTTGAATCAGATTCTGGGTTCTCTGGAAAAGCTACCTTCCACCCGTCAAAGTGCCAGACAATTCAAACTGGCCGACGGGAAGAACATTCAACTTCTCACCGCACTGGTCCTTCAACTTGTGCAGACGACCGCGTTGGAAACGCCCTCACGCTCCAAGACCAAACGTCGACTGCAGGCTTCAACGGACGACGACGATGATGAGGTAATGGGTAACGGTGACGACGTGAACCCCGATGACGACGATGACGAGCTAGATGAGTCTCTGGAGCGCCTGGCCGCTAAAGTCAACAGACTATACGATAACGCCATTCGAAGTGCACAATACATTGTGACTTTTATAGTCCAGCGTGCAATGAACGCCACCAAAAGTGGTGATCAACCTTTCCGAAATATTCTCGATCTCTTCACTGAAGATTTGATCAACGTGCTTGGGTCCACTGATTGGCCTGCATCGGAGCTACTTCTCCGAATCATGGCATCACACATGGTCGGCATCGCAGATCTCGACAAAAGTTCGGCTCAGGCGAAAAGTATGGCCCTCGAGCTATTAGGATGGATGGGTTCTGCGATTTCGGATCTGATCGCAACCGCTCAACACATGCTTCCAGCCTTGGAGGATGCCGATGGCGAGCTTACCGATTCCCTCAAGCAGCAATTTGAAGATTTCTCGTGCCGCGCGCTCCACCCACAAGATTTGGTCGCGCCGAATGGTCCCTACCGCATGGCTCTCGAGTATTTGTCGCAAGATACCAGCTCAGATAGCTCTCAACTGACCAGCACGCGGGGCTTCTACCTGGCCGCGTGGGCGAAGGTTGTCTGTAACCTTTACTACAACTCCGAGGACAAAGAGGAAGTGCCGGAAGACGGTATGACCAACGAGCTGGTAGTTCTGTTGTCCCGGTCTTTCTCTGATCCCCGCTGGTTGGAGACCCACAAAAAATTTAACTCTATTGCCAATATCCATGGAAAGTTCGCCTATATCCTGACGGTCTTGAATTCGGGCTTCGGAAAGGCCTTTGACACCATTCTCAAGGTCCTCCTCCATTCGATTGCCAGCGACCAAGCCAAGGTCCGCAGCCGAAGTTTGAAGAGTGTCATTGAAATGCTTGAGAAGGACCCCAATCTTCTTGACCGTGACGCTTCGGTTATGCGTCTGATCCTCCGTTGCACTACGGACGCTTCTCCTATGGTTCGCGACTCTGCCTTGTCCTTGATTGCAAAGTGCATTGGCCTACGACCAAAGCTGGAAGAGCAAGGGTGCCGCAGTATTCTCGCCTGCACTGGTGATCCCACTGCTGGTGTTCGCAAGCGCTGTATTGGTCTGTTGAAGGAACTTTACCACAAGACCTCTCGACAGGAGCTGAAATTGGCCATACTCGACAGCTTCCTGCAACGAACTGGCGATCACGAGGAAAGCGTCGCAACCCTGGCTCGTCAGACTTTCGAGGAAATCTGGCTCATACCTTTCCACGAGTCGATCAATTCCGTTTCCGATGGTCCGAAGCTCAAAATGGCACTTGGAGAGCAGGTTGGATTGATCGTCAGCCTGGTGGAGCGGAGCGATAACACTCTTGACTCTCTAGGCATCTGTATGAGAGCGGTCCTTTCCGATAAGTCCAAGTCTGCCAGCCTGAACTTCAAAGTCTGCAAGTCAATGGTAGCCATCATGTTTCAGAGACTTGTAGAAGATGCAGATGCCTCGCCTCAGGAGTTCAAGCAAGCCTTGCTCCAGACTATCACCGTCTTTGCCAAGGCCAATGCGAAGTTGTTCAGCCCGGATCAGTTGGAAGCCTTGCATCCGTATATTGGCAACCTTGCTAATGCAGATGATCTGTTCTTGTTCCGATCGGTGGTCGTGATTTACAGATGTGTATTGCCATACCTATCCTCCTCCCATAACAAGCTGCTCAAGGATGTCCAGAACGACCTCTTTAAGAGTGTTGCCAAACTGGGTCGTCCCGAGTTGAATGAGGTCATGGCTTGTCTGTGGACCATTAATGGTGTCTTGCAGAATACAGACAGACTCGTGAAGCTCACCCTGTCCGTTCTCAAGCCACTGCAGCAGTACAAAAGCGTCGACTTGTCGTCCCCAGACAACGCCAAAATATCAGCACGCGCGAAGAGTTATCTCAGAATCGCAGGCTGCGTGGGACGGCACTGCGATCTTGAGAAGTACATTCCTCATTTCAAGAATTCCTTCCCTACATGGAGTAGCGGGTCCGGCGGCTCCGTTGCTGCCCTTATGGTTGACTGCATTCTTCCATTCACTGATTTCAACCAGCCTACTGAGCTTCGGGTTACCGCTCTTGAGAGCGTGGGTTCCATCTGTCAGTCCTGGCCGGCTCAGTTTGGTCGTGAGCCTACACGAAAGATGTTCTCCCAGGTGTTCAAGGAAGATGCTCCTGGCTTGCAGCACATTGTGCTCCGATCTTTTGCAGATTTCTTCTTTATCCATGAGGGCAAATCCGAAAAAGGAGTTGTACCTACCGCCGAGGCTGCTACCCAGGAGGATTCCACCCGACTCGGAGGGTCCTTGAGAGCTAGTGACAACGATGGCGCTGCTGCGTTGATCGCTCAACACTTCCTGAAGAACATGCTGAAGGTCGCACAATCACGACAAGATGCTTATGCGCTGACTGCCATTGAGCTCATTGCCAGCATCAACCGCCAAGGATTAGTGCATCCCAAGGAATGTGCTGGAGTCCTTGTCTCGCTGGAGACATCGAGTGATCCAAAAATTGCCAAGGTCGCTTTTGACACGCACAAGATGATCCACCAGCAATTTGAATCCATGTTTGAGCGAGAGTACATGCGGGCTATTCAAGAAGCATTCTACTACCAGCGGGACGTGGTTGGCGATTCGAATGGTGCGACTCCTCGGCCTTATGTTGCCAAGCTCGCTCCTCTTTTTGAAATTGTCAAGATCAGCAACAGTCGTTACCAAAAGAAATTCCTGTCGAATCTCTGCTCAAAGGCGGACTTTGAGTTAAAAACGCTGGATGCCTCCGGTGACCCTCCAGAACATCTCCTCATGGCCCGCTTTATCTCTCAGAATTTGGCGTATTTCGATTATGCCCAGTTGGCAGAACTGCTTCCCACCATTGCATGCCTTGAGCGTATTGTCTCATCCACCGGCACTGTTGTTGCCCATGCAATCGAAACTGATCTATTCCCAAGCCCGATCGGTCCACCTATGATCGAAACCCCAGCTGGTATGATGACCCTTGGCCCTGATGTGCCAATGCCGATGCCGATGCCTGCAACCGTCTCGCAGCCAGTGAACCCCGCTACTCTGCGACTCTTGACCACAGCTGCTGCATCACTTTCGATGCTCTGGGAAGCGCGGACCCATCTGCGCCGTCTTTATGGACTCAACTCACACCACAAGGACAAGGACGGCAATGGCAAGCAGAGCGCCAAAGAACTCAACAAAACGGCGTCCAAAGTTCACGGTGTGACCGGTGAAAAGTTCTGGGAAGCCGTTATCAGAAACATGGCATCGCTCGACAGCGAAGAAGCCATGATCATCAAGTGTCGAGAATTCTCGACCTTGCTGGCCATTGACGAGGAGTTCAAGGTCGACCGTGGGAACGATGGAGAAGGCGATAGCCTAGATGCATTCGGGGATGGCGATGACATGTCTGGCTTCGGTGGATCTCGTCCGATGAAGCGCAAAAGCTCTGTTTCCAGCACCGGTCTCAACAAGCGACCCAAGGCCCACAAAAGCTCCGTGGGTAGGAAGCCATCTAGTGCCGAGCCCGACGACGGCTGGGACTAAGGAATCACTGAAGATTTGTCTCTATCTTTTTTTCAATATTGCATATCAGGCGAGGGCCGGCGTTTACGTTGAGAATTTACTTTCTGGACTCGTGGGTATTTTCTGGGAAAGGCTTCTCTTACTATACCAAGACCGGGGGCGGGTGATATACATAGCTTATTTTGTCTTCCTTTTGATGCATGCTTTGGCGCGAGCGGAGGGTTCATTTGCTTCATCAGAGTTGCCAGAGCTACTACTCCATAGTAACTAACGACTCGTTGATTCAAATTTTCATTAGTACATAATAGAAAATACTTTTCACTCCAGTCATCTGTGCTAATCATTACCTCACTTCTTACTGTACGGAGTGCACTAGTTACATACAGTATGTACTTCCTGCCAAGTCCAGTCTTGTTTCACCGACTCCACTTTCCGCAGGGCGTGCCGATTCCCGGCCCCACGTGACTTCTACATGACGTCGACCGATCGAGCTGGTATGCAGATGTTGCTGGCGCAAGTTCCTTCTCTCATTCTCTTCCAATTACTTCCTTTCGTTACGAGAGAGACGTTTGAGGTCGTTTCTTCTTGCATATTTGCCCGCATGCTCAGTCCTGCGTGATTCGAGCCCGTACATAGCTTATCTCCACTCCCTTTGCCTTTCCTGCGGGCTGCACTCGCTCACGATGCGCGCGGCGGTACTCCGGAGTCGTCCGGACGGCCCTGCGCTGAGGTCAATTGGATCTTTGGCGACTGGTTTCAAAGCTTCAAAGACTGCTTTGGCTGCCAGTTTCCCTATCACCCGCTCGCTGAACACTTCCTCCCGCCGACCTCTACCCCAGCGTCCCTACGGCCCGACTCCCAATGTATCGATCCCGATCCGGTTCCAGTCTGATAAGGCAGCTGCAAAGGTTACCGTCAAGCAGCGGCCAAAGGTTCTAGCAGCGCTCTACAAGTCGTTTGCCTTCTGTGGTTTCTTTGTTATCGGTACCGGTGTCGTGGTCCTCGCCTTCTTCCTCTACGATGCTAGTACATACCGCGAGACCCCGACCGCGGAGGATATCCCTGTCTCTGAATTGGCACTCAACCCACGCCGGGGTGGACCCAAGAATTTGCCGATTGCGGATGTTCTTGTTGGCGACTACGATTCGGAATCTATGATTGAGCAGAAGGATAAGCCTCGTCTGGTTATCCTGGGTACCGGTTGGGGCAGCATTGCCTTGCTCAAGAATCTGAACCCGGGTGACTACCACGTTACCGTTGTTTCTCCGACTAATTACTTCCTGTTTACTCCCATGTTACCCTCCGCCACGGTGGGAACGCTTGGTCTTCGGTCTCTGGTTGAACCTGTGCGACGTATCATTGATCGTGTCCATGGGCATTTCTTGAAGGCTTCTGCGACGGATGTTGACTTCTCGCACAAGTTGGTTGAGGTCTCTCAGGTTGATCAGGATGGAAATACGAAGAACTTCTATCTGCCTTACGATAAGCTTGTTATCGGTGTCGGTATGTTTAACCACTTCCGCAAAAATCAGCTGTGGCTAAGACTTGCGCGGACTACCCTACTAATCTGATATCTTATCAGGCTGCGTGACAAACCCGCACGGTGTCAAGGGTCTCGAGAACTGCAACTTCCTGAAGACTATTGACGATGCTCGCCGAATCAAGAACAAGGTGCTGGATAATATGGAACAGGCTTGTCTGCCGACTACTACCGACGACGAGCGCCGCCGTCTGCTGTCTTTCGTTGTCTGTGGCGGTGGTCCTACTGGTGTCGAATTCGCTGCTGAGTTGTTCGATCTTCTCAACGAGGACTTGCTCCATTCTTTCCCTCGCATCGTGCGCAACGAAATTTCCGTCCACATCATCCAGAGCCGGTCTCATATTCTGAACACTTATGACGAAGCACTTTCCAAATACGCCGAGGTACGCGACCATTCTGACTAACTGTGATGCTTGTTGATGCTAATGGATAATAGGGCCGTTTCTCCCGTGACGGTGTTGAAGTCTTGACAAATGCTCGAGTGAAGGAGGTCCAGAAGGATCGCGTTCTCTTCTCTCAGGTTGAAGATGGAAAGACCGTCGTCAAGGAAATTCCTACCGGATTCTGCCTTTGGTCTACCGGAGTTTGTGAGTTTTTTTCCCTACCTCCTGCAGCTTGTCAAACTAATTCTAACTTCCTTAGCTCGTGCCGAGATTTGCGAGACCCTCTCCAACCGTCTTGAAGGACAAAACAATAAACACGCCTTGGAAACTGACTCCCACCTCCGGGTAATTGGTGCTCCTCTGGGTGACGTCTACGCCATTGGTGATTGTTCCACGGTCCAGAACAACGTCGCAGAGAATGTCATCAAGTTCCTGCGCACCATCGCCTGGGAGAAGGGCCGTGACCCCGAGAAAGTACACCTGAATTTCGCCGAATGGCGTGACGTTGCCAACCGCGTGAAGAAGCGCTTCCCTCAAGCCTCGAACCATCTCCGCCGTGTGGATCGCCTTTTCGAGCAGTACGATGTCGACCACTCCGGCACCCTCGACTACGGCGAGCTCTCTGAGCTCCTGCACCAGATCGATACCAAGCTCACCTCTTTGCCTGCAACTGCCCAGCGTGCGAACCAGCAGGGTGTTTACCTGGGCCGCAAGCTGACCAAGATTGCATCCTCCCTCCCTGGTCTTAAGGCTAACGAGATTGACTACGGTGACCTGGACGAGGCTGTCTACAAGGCGTTTAAGTACCAGCACCTCGGTAGTCTGGCATATATCAGCAACGCTGCTATTTTCGACTTTGGTGGTATGAGCTTCAGTGGTGGTGTTGTTGCCATGTATCTCTGGCGCAGTATTTACTTTGCGCAGAGTGTCAGCTTCCGTACGCGGTGTATGCTGGCGATGGATTGGGCGAAGCGCGCTCTCTTCGGAAGAGGTATGTTCATTCTTTCTCCATTTGACTTCAACAACATCAGTCTTACTAATCTTGTCATTCAGATCTTATGAGCTTCTAAGCATATCCCACACATTTCTTTATCCCACTCATCCTACACAATTGCGATGAGTATGCTTGGCTGTCTTTTCTGATGCTACGCTGGTTCGGCATGAGATAACCATAGATCATCGTTTGCTCTATTGAGCCAGCTTAGAGCTGGAGTTTGAGGCTTTCTTTGTCATCTCGATCGTCATTGTGATCTGATCTGAAGAACTATGATTTGATTAGCTATTCTCTTTGTATGGGCCCGGTTGGCCAAGGACACTTTCTTATTTCTATTCTGCTTTCTGTTCTTTTTTGGCCCGTGTCGGATTTTCCTTGGATTTTATGAACTTTTGAACATGGCTGCATACATTTGGTTTCTATAGCCTGACTTGTATATATATTTTGGCTTAGGTGCCTAGATTGGGGCTGATGTGCCTTTGACCTGTATTGACAACGCTCGCAGTCGTGTTCGTCGAATACGTGGTAGATGCGAGCAATCTACCTAAACGAATCATAGTGGCTACAGTACTTGAATCTCTGCAAAGGAATAGATAGATACGTGAGAAGAGGGTTGTAAATGTGAAGAAATGTATTTGTATTGAGTTGACCTCGATCCCGAGGTACCCGGCCCTGAGTGGGTAGCCATAACGCCAAACAGACCAGACAAGCCTCAGAAGCGCCTCGCTAAAAAAGGACCCAGAAAAAGCAGAAAAAAAAGCAGTGACCCAACAGGAGCGCTAGGAGAAAAGTTTGCAGGAGGAACTCTTCACTGCGATGTGCAGGCCTCACGCAACCATGGTATCGACATCGCCGTTATTGGCCATCACAGTGTCGCCGGAACCATTTTGGCTACTCCCATTGTTGGCCGCATCGTTACTGTTACGGGACTGGTTATTATCGTTGTCGCCGAGCAGGCCAATGTCCAGCTTATCCGGGATATCCTTCTTGGCGTCTCGGGCCTTGTGTTCGGCAAAAGCGCGAAGCTTGACGAGATTGCGCAGACGCGCTTCTTTACGAGAGCCCTGGTTTTGAAGGATGGCCTCGTTGACTCGCTGCGCGATGTCTTTACGGAGGCTGGGATCTAGAAGGGAAGCCAGGGATGGGGAGAGGTTGTCGGTGGGGAATATCAGTAGAGCAAGCGTCCGCTCCAAGTCCTCAAGGAACTGTGGGTTTGTCGGAGCGCGGGGTGCTAGCTGGGTTGTTGCGAACTCCAGAGCAGGACTAATGTCGCCATCTGGAGTGGAGGTGCAAGTACGGATTAGTTCTACCAGTTGCAAGCGCAGGAGGGCAAAATGCAATGCCGGGTTTTCATCAAGGATCTGGTCAATCTGGTTAGCTGATGCGCTTGAAATGCGTGTAATGTGTGCAAAGCAGATTGAAGGCAATGGTTGTTGTTCATACTGAGGACTGAAGATGTTTGACTATCCGCAACTCCCCGAAGGGTGTAATAGGAGTGGTGCATGAAACTTTGAATAATCATAACAACAGGGGGAGTGGAGGTGGGAAAAATTATGTGTGGGACAGATTCTTACCTGAGGATTCAGCTCATTGATCTTCTCAATGGCTGCCCGGATGTTGCCCGAGTGGATGAAGGTCCGAATCTCAACACGTTCCTGAATCGACTCCAGATCGGTCCGCAGTTGGATATTGGCCTCGACTGCAAATTTACTCGCAGCGGCAGGGTAGCCATTGGTGATGAGGTAGTCCATGACCAGATAATTGATGTCACTAGAGCTTGGTATTAGCAACTGTGCCAGATAACCAAGTCAAGTTGATAGGCAGAACAAATATGTGACGAAGGGGTCAGGTGAACAAGTCAATGTGTTTCTCCTCATTTAATTTCAGAGAGATTCCCAACTTGAGTTTAAGATCATCATTGTCACGGCAAGGTCGCGGTGGGAGGGGGAAAGAAATGGAAAGGGATGGGTGGGAGGAAGGAGGACGGCGACTCACGTTTTGGACGGCTTGACCTCGTCGACCTTCCGCTCAAACTGGTGCCATGTTGGCGTCGCAGTTGAGGGGGTACGAGACATCTGTGCAGTGTTAAAAACCCCCCAGCATCTCACATGTCAACACGCCGAGCAGCATACAAGATTAGCGGAGGACATTGTGTAGTTGTACACTACCAGCGTGTGGTAGGAATTGCAGGAAAATCAGCTATGTGACAAGCTGAAGGGCGGCCCGAGAGACGACAGCCATGGAGGAAAGGCAGAACGCTTGGTGGGAGAAAAAGCCCTGGAGAAGAGAAGTGAGAAGAAAAGAGGAAGTTGGGAAACGCGGAAGAAAGAAAATGACTTCAGTGATTATGTCAGCCACAAGCGAAACCCGGGTCACGCGCTAAGCCCAATTGATCGCAAATGAGACGAGTTCAGCAAAACCGCTAGATAACGACCGCCATACCCGGGTCAAGTCCGAAGGTCCATTTCCCGAGAATCTGTGTCCGGGTGCCATGGTGTGAGGCTCCTCTGAAGGTGAACATGGAGTCGACATCGCCATTCTATTCCCTTATCCCGGAGGTCAAGTACTCTCCGCCATGGCAGGACTTGAGCATCATTGGCATTGCTGGGAGCTCCGGCTCCGGCAAAACTTCAGTTGCGATGGAGATTGTCAAGTCGCTGAATCTGCCTTGGGTGGTTATTCTGGTCATGGTATGCATATCAAAAGATATTCTGATCATAAAGGAAGCTTCTAACATCTAAACGTCACCAGGATTCGTTTTACAAGACCTTGACTCCCGAGGAACATAGCAAGGCTCATGCCAATGAATATGACTTTGACTGCCCAGAGTCAATTGATTTTGACCTTTTGGTAGAGACTCTCGAGGATCTGAAGCAAGGGTATCT
The DNA here is from genome assembly GCA_001048715.1 of Penicillium brasilianum. Taxonomy (NCBI): domain Eukaryota; kingdom Fungi; phylum Ascomycota; class Eurotiomycetes; order Eurotiales; family Aspergillaceae; genus Penicillium; species Penicillium brasilianum. The sequence goes on from CDHK01000012.1 coordinate 314,693, forward strand.
TATTCATTCGTTCATCTTCATGTTTGACCGTCTCTAACCGGGAATGTGCTTAAAGCAAGAAGGCGCATATTCCGGTCTATTCGTTTGCCGATCACCAGCGGCAAACCCAAACTACCACGCTTTATTCCCCTCGAGTGCTCATTCTCGAGGGAATTTTGGCTCTCCACGATCCTAGAATTTTGAAGCTACTCGATGTTAAGGTATAGTAGTTTACACCTACTGTGAGGCTTGGCCATTCCAGCTGATAATCCGTTTTAGATCTTCGTAGAGGCTGACATGGATGTCTGCTTGGGACGCAGAGGTTGGAGACTGCCATTTCTTCTTGTACAAGGGTTTGTGACTGACGCCTGGCTATATTGTAGTCCTCCGTGACGTTCGCGAACGAGGTCGAGACATCGAGGGCATTATCAAGCAATGGTTCACCTTTGTGAAGCCCTCTTACACCAGATATGTCGAACCTCAGCGACAGATATCCGGTACTTTCTCAGCCCCCGTCTCTTTTTAGCTGCATGTGACCTAACTCTCCTCAGACATCATCATTCCTCGTGGTATTGAAAATACCACCGCTATTGGTAAGCTCTCCAATTTGAAATTCTACAGCCGGCCCCGCAGATTCTAATCCTTTTTAGACATGGTCGTGAAGCACATCCAGCGCAAGCTGCAGGATAAGTCAGAGAAACATACGGAGGCTCTCCGGAAGCTTGGTCTGTTGGTGGCCAAGGTTGAACTGCCGGCCAACGTGCATGTTATGCCCCCGACGCCGCAATTCGTAGGAATGAACACCGTTCTGCAAGACCCAGCGACGCAACATGTTGATTTTGTGTTCTACTTTGATCGACTTGCCTCGATCCTCATTGAGAAGTCCGTCCCTATTCCCTCCCACTTGACGCCAATCATGATCGCTGACCTTGGATGATCCCACAGAGGCCTGGATATGACAACATACATTCAGACCACGGTGGAAACGCCACAAGGTAACAAGTACATGGGCCTGAACCCGAAGGGCGCTGTATCTGCAGTTGCCATCTTACGTGGAGGTTCTTGCTTGGAAACTGCCTTGAAGCGGACCATCCCAGATTGTATCACTGGTCGTCTTCTGATCCAGACTGATGAAAGCAGTAGCGAGCCAGAACTGCATTACCTTAAGCTTCCTCCCCAGCTCGAGGAGCATTCCATGGTCATGCTCTTGGATCCGCAGATGGCAAGTGGAGGAGCTGCCCTGATGGCCGTCCGTGTCTTGATTGACCACGGTGTGCAGGAAGAAAAGATTGTTTTCGTCACTTGTGCTGCCGGTGAAACCGGTATCAAACGACTCGTTGCAGTCTTCCCCAAGATCAATGTCATTGTTGGTCGTATTGAGGCGGATGGGGAGCCACGCTGGATAGAGAAGCGTTACTTCGGATGCTAGACTGTCATGCCGGGCTCTGTCATCTCATATTACTCCATCCATGGTAAATACGGATGTTGCTCTAGTCAATGAAGTATATACGTTTTGTGGCCTTCTAGATTTCCAATGTGGGGCTGAGAATGATTTCCTGGCAATAAGTAAAAGGCCAGTCGTAAGGGTTGCACTTTCATTAAGCTGCCTGCTATTCTGAATAATAGTAAGCCATATTCAATCAAGTCAGTGAATGATGAGCTGAAAGCAATTCCCGGACCTTAATGTTAGTTACCTGGGCATGTTATCTAAAGCATTAGCTAATCAAATGAGGCTCGACCGATAACTAGTTACCTGCCAATTTTTTGGGACAAAACTCACGTGCAACAACACCGCCCATCGAAATACCGGCAGAAAACAGAAATTTGTCCGCATTTTACGCCGGACAGCTCATTTCTTCTATGTAACAATCGCCCTCCAGATTTTTGTCAGCTGACTGCATCTTGTCAATCAAACGACTGATTGCGTTGTATTGCACAGCTTTATTTCACAATGGCTGGCCAGGACAAGAAGAAGTCCAAGAAGGCCGGAGCCAGAGGCGAAGCTGGCCCGGTGATCAGTACGTGCTGCTCTAATGGAACAAGAGAAATCAAAAAGGCGCAATGATCACTAACTGAACATTTTATAGCTGATCCCCGTTTCGCTAATATTCAGACCGATCCTCGCTATCGCCTGCCGAGCAAGCGCCACACTCATGTCAAACTCGACAACCGCTTTGCGCACATGCTCGATGACAAGGACTTCTCCCGCAATGCTGCCGTTGATCGATATGGTCGCAGACTGGCAAAGGATGATACCAAGAAACAGCTCAAGAAGTTCTATCGTCTGGAAGACGACGATGAAGACGAGGAGGATGAGGCGGATGTGAGCGCTGATGACGATGACGAGGTGCAAAAAGAGTTGAAGCGCGTGGAAGAACGTTCATACGACCCTGCTAGAGATGGCGGCTTCACAGACTCATCATCTGATGAAAGCTCTAGTGATGAGGAGGAGGAAGACGAAGTCGAGAATGAGGATGACGAAGTTGAGTTCCCAGACAAGCAGCAAGCCAATGTGCCGCTCGGAGAGGTCACGACCCGCATCGCAGTCGTCAATTTGGATTGGGACAATATTCGGGCCGAGGATTTGATGGCCTGTTTTTCCAGTTTCCTACCAGCCGGTGGTCGTGTCCAGAATGTTACTGTCTACCCCAGTGAATTCGGAAAAGAGCGCATGGAGAAGGAAGAGATTGAGGGTCCCCCCAGAGAGATTTTTGCCTCTGCCAACGGGGGTGCTGCCGACGAGGACGAGGACGAGGAACTTGATTCCGAGGAAGAAGAGGAGGAGATCAAGAAGTCTCTGCTCAAGGCCGACACCGGCGAAGAATTCAACTCTACGAAACTGCGGCAATACCAGCTGGAGCGATTGCGCTACTTCTACGCTATCCTTACTTTCTCAAATAAGGAATGTGCCAAGCATGTCTATGACCTTGTGGATGGCGCCGAGTACCTTTCCAGCGCCAACTTTTTCGACCTCCGCTTCGTTCCTGATGATACCGATTTCTCCGATGACAAGCCTCGCGATTCATGCTCCCGAATCCCCGATGGCTACAAGCCGAACGAATTCGTGACGGATGCTTTGCAACACAGTAAGGTCAAATTGACCTGGGATGCGGATGACAGGTCACGAAAGGAGGCCCAGGCTCGGGCATTCCGCGGTTCTCGGAAAGAAATCGACGAGAATGACCTGAAAGCCTACCTAGGCAGCGACAGCTCCGATAGCGAGGATGAGGAAGATGGCGGTGTGGAAGTGGTCGATAACACTGCGAATGAGGGCACAACTGTCAAGATTTCCAAGAAGGAGGCCGAGAGACAACGCATGCGTGCATTGCTAGGTCTGAGCACCGAGCCTACTGCTTCTTCCAAGTCTGCTGGCCCCGTCGGTGAGATGGAGGTTACCTTCACATCCGGTCTCGCCGGTGGCCATGCCAAAGATAGCGGCATCTTTGAAAATGAGCCTCAAATCGAGGAGACGGCCCTCGAGCGTTATGTTCGGAAGGAGCGCGAACGCAAGAAGCGCCGCAAGGAAAAGCGCCAGGCCGAGAGACGGGGCGAGGATCCTGAATCCAAGGAGGCGGAAGGTGGTTCTGATGCCGAGAACGAACCCAACCCGGCCGAGGACGCGGAAGAAGACTTGGGCTTCAACGATCCCTTCTTCGACGATCCTAGTGGCAAGGCTACGGCTGCAGCTCGTCGTAAGGAAGAGAAACGCAAGAAGCGAGAGGAACGTGCTGCCGAGGAAGCCGCCTCGGCTGCCCAACGTGCCGAGCTGGAGCTATTGCTTGTGGACGATGAAAAGGCCAAGATCCAGCACTTTGACATGAACGAGATTACAAAGGCAGAGAAACAGGCCCGACGAAAGGGCAAGGGTAAGGGCAAGGGCAAGAACAAGGAGGTTGCAGTCGTGGATGATTTCAATGTCAATGTCAAGGATCCCCGATTCTCCAGCCTTTTTGAAAGTCACGAATTTGCCATTGACCCGACCAACCCCCGTTTCAAGGCGACCTCCGGCATGAAGGCCCTCCTGGACGAGGGTCGTAAGCGCCGACGCACCGGAGATGACGAGCCGGAGGCACCTACGGACAACCGGGATCGATCGAAGAAGCCTAAGAAGTCTTCGAAGGACTCTGGTGTGGATGAGTTAAAACAACTGGCTGATAAGGTCAAGCGGCGGTCCAAGGCATGAAAAATAAAAGCTTCTGTTGTTATAGTTTAGTTTCTAGCGGCATGATGAACCCACCATAGATCTTCATATCAATCGTATCTCATTAATGTGTTGAATCATATGCCACGTATCACATGTCACATATCATATACATGAGCTCGACACCGCCATCTCGGACAGAGGGCTTGCATGTATCGATAGACAGATTCACAGCTAGTGAGAGCTGCTCACCGAATCATTCAGCGTCACAACTGGGCAACTGCAGTAGTTACCTCTCAAGTTTTGAGGCTGAGATCATGTGGTAGGCCCCGTTGTCCGCTCTTCACCGCCCTTTCCATCTTTCCGACTCTCCACCCTTTCTTGATCCCACCACTCCCCACTCCTCCCTCTTCAAGATCTCCTGAAGACGTCCCGTCTTTGAGTTATTTCTCTTTTACCTGACCTCTTCGTTGCCTGTGGGGTTCTTGCCTGCCAATTCCTACCCCATTGCTGCCCCCCACCAGACGCCCCACTGCCTGCAGCCCATCCCACTTTGTTCTCTTCTCCAACTCTCCCCCTCCATCGAAACTCGATCACACTTCAGCTCCCCGCCATCTCCCGAGGATGGTCTCTACCCGGTGGAATTAGGTCATGGGTAGATGCAGTCTAGATCCATCTAGCTGTCTCCTACCCATCGTTACACTGCGTTTCTTGACCAGACCGTTCTTGTCCTCCCTGCACTTCCGAGTACCTCTTTAACGGCGGGCCTTGCACCCCCCGGGCGGCTTTCACCATGTTGGGCCGACTGCTCAGCACCGCTGCCTCGAGCCTCAATCCGGCGGCATACTCCTCACGAAATCATGGAACTCCTCTCGAATCGGTGACCGAGGAGGAACACACCTCAGGTCTTCTCTTCCCCGACGCCAGCCTCCTCCGCCGTTCCAACATCCATACCTATCCATTGCAGACTACCTTCCATTCCCCCAATGCTTCCACAGCCGGAGCTTATGATGACCGTGGGGGTTTAGAGCTGGACGCCATCAAAGACTTCCGGGTAATTGTGGCTCAGAATGCTCTCGGTGACCGTGATGCGTGCGTCCTGCTGGACACACGTGCCTCTGCCGACCAGCCCCCCACCGGCCTTGGTATCGACGCACAAGGCCTTGATCAGCCCGGTTCACGCCATTCACGCACAGTATCTAGCCTCACTCGTGGTTCCCGTCGAACCTTCCTCGCCCAATCCTCCGTCGTCGAATCTAGCCCGATCTCCACAGCTGCCGATGCACGGCGCTCAACACCTGCAAGCGCCGGCGCTTTCTCGCGAGCTCGAGGCCGCAGCTCTACACTGACACCAGCAGGAACGTGGCATGAACCTGGAGTCACTCGTCATGGTTCTGATTCCAACGATACTGGCCTGCTCAACTGCATCTTCGGCAGTAGTGCTTTCAGCTACCGTGGATCCTCGACCAAAATGCACATCATATCAGCTGATGACGAGCCGGGAATGGTGACAAGCTCTTCTCCTGCTGTTCGAAGTCCACTGGCACGTGCATACACTACTGGGAGCCCTTCGGGGCTAATGGGCCCTCCACGAGTGCAGGAGGGCAAGCCACCTGCAAAGGTCACAGTCCTTGTGACTCGCATGTTCAGTGTCAACCTCCCAGAAGGAGCCGAAGCGTCTGCTGAACGCAACGATTACGCCAATGCCATCTACCAGGAGTCTCTTCCTGAGATGGGCTTCCCTTTCCCAGACGTATCGAAGCGAAAGAAGATCAAGGAGAAGAAGACTCCAATGTATGCGGTTGCCATTACGATTCAAATACCTTTGCTGGCCCGAAATTCCGGACGACCCGTATCCCGCTTCAGCACCCTTGGTCCTGATTCGCCCAGAGTCGGCCTGTCGAGCTCTCTGGACTCGGATTATCGCTGGCCTGGCGCCTTTCTTGACGACAGCTTGTCCGCGGCTTCTCCCCCAGCCAGCTTGGACGAGCGGCTAGACCTCCTGGTCGATCACTGGGATGTCATCACCCGTACCTTGTCACATCTGGAGAGGCTTGCCCGCAATGAGATTCTTTTCCTCCTTAAGAAGGTGGATTCTCTCTCTGGGGCCCACCCGAAGCCCGCCAAACCCCCGAACATGCAGAGGACGAATCAAACCATTGTTCATCTGCCCGCTAATATACTATCCGTGAACTCCAAGCTCAAGGAGGAGGCAGTCCGCAGTTCTCGTCGAATCAGTTTGGCTCTTCAAACCCCATACGTTCTAACTGGTCAAAGCCGATGGGGAGTGTGGCGAGAGGAAGGACGTTCTATTGTCCGTGGCCTGGGCGACAAGGATTCGAATTTCTTTTTCCTTGTACTACTAACTGCGTTCTTGGGTAACCACACAGAGTGGCTCAATGTCCTTGGACCAGAATGGTACCGCCGACGTCACAGTCAGCAGCAAAAGGCTCAACAAGATAGTGAACCCATCTTGACCCGCCGCACTGTCATCGTCTGTCAAGATAAGATGACTGCCCGTCGCCTGATTTTCCTACTTTCCGCATTCCTTCCATCCAAACAGCGCCTAGAGCCTCTACCGTCACCAATGCGACCCGGTACATCGGCATCAATGCGTGCCATCTCCCAGAGCCCACCGGCCGTGCCGGTCCTTCGCCAAGAGTCACTTCGCAGAGCTATTGAACGACGTGCCCGTGCTCAACGGCTGATGTCGGGGGAGAGCGATCACCACAGACGCTCCGTCAGCATGTCGTCCCAAGACACCGCTCAGCGTCCGGATGTGCTTGACCAAGCTACTCCTGTACCACCTACCTCCGCGGCTCGCAGAGGGTCGGATGCTCGTTCAATCAAGACCCTGAGTGCCACTATTCAACCGAAGGACATTCGGGCACAGAACACGAGTGGTGCCACGACGTCGATGACCACACAAAGTAGTACGGTTCCTGTACCGCATTTCACCTCTCAGCAAACCCGTTCCAGCCAGGGAGGATCTGACCGTAGTGCGGCAGATACCAATGAGAGCCTGGCGTCGGAGACCTTGCTGAAGAGCCTGCAACGAAGTGACAGCTCAGTGTTGACCGGAAATGGCAGCCTTCCTTCTGGTGGAGGACTATGGGGTGGTATCTTCTCTGGACTCTGGAGCTCCCGACAGGAGTCGTCCACTGATGGGACTGATTACTTCTCCCCAGCCGATGCCCGCAAACGATCTGTTTCGACCATCGCCGGCCCGCCCCCTCGAGCTCCGCCCACTCTATCCCAGATGGTGAAAGAGGTCGCGGAGACGGAAGCAGAACATCGCTCGGAGGCTGTGCAAAGTGGGAATATCTCTATTCCAGCCACTACCAATAGCGCCGAGGACGATTCTCCCGAGCCATCCTCGTTCACGAGTCAGGTCCGCGAGTCTCCCTTGAAACTTTCCGTCCGTGCGGATGAGGGCGTTGTCGACGTTGATCTCCCTCTCCCTGGTTTCCTGTCTCTTTCCTCATCTGGAGACTCCACAATTGCCTCTCCCAGGAAGACTCGAGCGTCGGTCACGAGCATGGATGCTATGGCTTCTACCCATAGCAGTGGTTCTGGATTCCACAGTTCCACGAAGGAAGCTGACGGCCCCAGCACCCATGTTGCTGGTTGGCTCAAGCTTTTCCATGAAGATTTCTCGCTTCAAGCGGTCCGACCGTATGCCGCCGTCGAGGCCGACATCAGACGAGCTATGCGGGCGGAGCCCACCCCATACGTTCCGATGACGCCTGACGCCGAAGGCACGGAGCGGTGGGTGGACGTGGCGACAACGTTGATCGCCGATACCCGGACTTCGACGGTCAAGCGTCTCCGCTTGAGGCGAAAGATCATCGTGGGGGATCCCTATGGGCAGAGTCATACGCCCCCTTCGCCTGTCAACGCTGTGTACTCGAGCTCTCGCACTCCTGGAGGAGGCGCAAGCTCCGCCTCTCCCTTCACCAGTTTCTTCACTGGGCAGGGCAGGTCTCCCGATGTCAGCTTCTCCGAGACACAGGACCCAGGCCATGTCGAGGAGAAGTTCATCGAGGAGCCTGTCATGGACCTTGATGGGATACTAGTGGATGCCGTGGAGAGGGTGCTCGGGCACAGTGGCCATTCCTCGCTCGCGCATTCCCGCGCACCGTCTCCCTCGCGCGCTCGGCGTGGCGAAGACAAAGGCCAGATAACTCCTCGGGGGGAAGATACCCCACCAGCTGAGGTCCCTCGATCAGAGTGCCAAAAGATGGTGCTTGGGGCCCTCGAGGAGGTTGTCCGGTCTGTCACCGCCGAGCACTGTCGCGAGGACGTAGACGGTGGGCTGGGGATTGCCGACCGAGAGCGGCGAAGGGCTTTGGCCGGCGCAGACAACACCCTGCGCCAAGGGATTCGTCGATGGCTGCTGGAGCTAGAGGACTGCTGGTGATCTCGCATCGAGATCTCAGTAGTGGCGTCTTTTTTCTCCGTCTCTGCTTTCTTGTGAGAGTTGATTCGATCAGAGTGGACTCACATACCTCCTTATGTGTTTCGCTCAACTTTCTTTCATTTTGCATATGCATTTTTTGTTTGATTATGATACCCATCGTTTTGTTGAGGCTTAGCTATGCCTCACTTGTTTCTTCAAGGGTTCGCCTTTGATGTTTTAATAATTCCATTTGCAGTTTGTATCTCATAAGCGGTCTAATCCTCTATGCTAAATTCCCAGTTCATACATGTAAACACAGTTCCTGATTTACTTTCCGATATAAACTATCTCCACCTCATGGCCTTCCACCTCCACGGTCTTGCCATCAGAACCACTGGTCAATCGCAGAGTCTTTAGGACCTCGCCTGTCTGGCCCGGATTCACAACCTCAACAACAGTCCCGGCGGGCAGAATACCATTAACCAGCAATTGGATTCCCTCCAACGCATCATCCTCTGGCGCCTTGAGCTTAGGGTTCGTCACAGTCACCGACCCCGGTCGAACCAGGATAGGCAACGTATCAAAGTCATGAGTCTCAGTATACCACTGTCCACCCTCATACGACTTCGAATGATCAAACCAAGAAACCCACCTGCCAAGCCCCTCGTCCTCAGTCTTAGGCACGTAGAACGTAACCTCCCCATCCTCAGAGAAGACCGGCGCAACCAACAAATTCGATCCGAACATATACTGCGTATCAATAGCATACGTGTTCAAATCCCCAGGGAACTCCAGGAAAAGCGCTCTCATGAGCGGCGTCCCGTCGCGATGGCCACGCAACGCTTCAGCCAGAATATAAGGCGTGAGGAGGATCTTGCGCTTCACGCAGTCACGTAGCACGGCCGAGCAGTCTTCGCCATAAATCCAGGGTACACGGAACGAAGAAGATCCGTGAAGTCGTGAGTGCGATGATAACAGTCCGAATTGCACCCAGCGCTTATACAGCGCCGTTGGCGGGGTGCCTTCGAATCCGCCAATGTCGGAGGCCCAGAAGATATAGCCGCAGAGCATGAGACTCAGTCCGCCGCGCAGCGACTCGGCCATTGCTTCGAATGTGCTTTCGCAGTCACCGCCCCAGTGGACGGGGTAGGCTTGTCCGCCTGGTGCGGTGCTGCGGGCGAAGAGAAGACCTTGGTTGCGGCCGACCCGGTTGCTGAGGGTTTCGTAGACGATGCGGTTGTACAGAAGGGCGTAATAGTTGTGCATGCGTTCTGGGTCGGCATTGTCGTGGTATTTGATGCCCTTTACGGGGATGCGCTCGGCGAAGTCGGTTTTGAAGCTGTCGACGCCCATTTCCATTAGTCGGTCTAGGTGGCTGCGGTACCAGGTGCAGGCGGCCGGGTTGGTGAAGTCGACAACCGCCATGCCGGCTTGCCAGAAATCCCATTGCCAGACGGAGCCATCGGTGCGCTGGAAGAGGGTGTTAGGATTTGGAGATTTGGTTAGAGGGAAGCGGGATCGTAGCTAACCTTGATGAAGTATCCGTTCTTCTTGCCTTCTTCGAAGAGAGGTGAGGCTTGGCCCACGTAGGGGTTTATCCAAACGCTGATGCGTAGACCACGCTCCTTTAAGCGCTTGAGATATCCGACTGCATCGGGGAACATCTCTTCGTCGAATTGGAAGTCGCACCATTGATAGGACTTCATCCAGAAGCAGTCGAAGTGGAAGACGCCAAGCGGGATATCGCGATCCCGGAATCCGTCCAGGAAGCCCGTCACTGTCTGCTCGTCATAGTTGGTCGTAAAGCTGGTTGTCAGCCAGAGATTGTAGCTCCAAGATGGGACAAGACCCGGCCGGCCCGTAAGAGAAGTGTATCTCCGCAGAACATCTTTGGGCGAATCGCCATAGACGATGAAATACTCGATCTCCTCGCCCGGAACGGAGATATTGACTCGCGTAGTCCGCTCGGACTGCACTTCTAAACTAATCTTGCCGGGGTGATTGACAAACACACCGTATCCCTTGGAGGATATGTAGAACGGAATATTCTTGTATGCCAGCTCAGAGCTGGTACCGCCATCCTCATTCCACATATCAACCGTCTGCCCATTCTTAACGAACGGACCGAAACGCTCACCGAGGCCATACACCTTCTCGCCAACGCCAAGATCCAGCTCTGCGAGCATGTGGCCCTGTTTCTCGGCGTAGATACCGTCCTCGTAGCGATGCTTCTCGGTGCGTTGGTCTGCGACATAGCCAATTGAGCGCCCTGAGTGGCCAGTGAGTTTCTTGCCGCTTGAGGAGCGGAAAACAAAGTCTAGTTCGTTAGTTGCGGTGTTGACATCCAGGGCTAGGGGTCCGCTGGTGTAGTTGAGCTTGTTGGCTGTCTTATCGTGGGTGATGTCAGTGTGGCCGGAGGTGGTGTTGAGCTTGTAGTGTGGACCATTGTCGACTTGTCCTGCCCTGCTGGGAGTTATTTCTGTTTGATTTAATGAACAGATTGTACGAAGTCTTACCAGTGCACGAGCTTTACGCCGATAATTCCTTCCTGCGGCGAGGTGACTTGCGCCGAGACGGTAGCTATGCACTGGTTAGTAAACCTGTAACTTTGGAAACTTCATGGTAGTCGCTCTTGCTTACGCGAATTCAAAGTGTCTCCACGGTGTCTCTGGAGCTTATTCAGAAGCAGATGCACCGTCTCGTTCTCGGTACGCAGTCGCTCGACGTTGCTCATCCACTCAATGCGAACGCCTTCCTATAATTCCAGGTATGAGCATTTTCCCGAGGTCGGATAATCGCTCTGCAATTGCTTTGTACGTACCTGAAGACACCACATTCCCGCTGTGAACTTCATCTTGTCTCAGTGGCCGTGACACCGGCTCGTACTTGCTTAACAAGTATAGTGCTGCTGGTATCCCCGCGCTTGTAGCCCCCCCAAAAAATTACTGTATGTGCTCAACAACTCTTGCGAGCAAAACAAGAGAAAGACGGTAATGAAAAGAGAAGCAAGACGAGAGGGGAAACGAGGCAGACTATAGCTCCATTTTCAATCTTCGTCGTCCTGTTCGGATTCCCACATTCGACACGGAACCCCGTCCGACATTGCCAGATGGCGTGGTAGCTGGACTGACTCCGCTGCGTTGTTTTGCTGGTTTTAGCGGGGCAGTCCACAGACGGGGTATGCATGGAGTACTGTACACATCGTCGCTGGAGGGCGGAGAGTCCACCAACCAGCGTGGAGATATCAAGGCCGGCTGATTTGCGGGAGATTCGGCTAAATTGCGGCGTGTGGCTTCTGCTTGGCGTGGTGTTTGGTGTTGATCGGGTAGTTAGTGAGGGAAGGGATTAGTCGGGAGGTTCACGCGGTCGGCGAGGTGGATAGGTCGGTCATAGATGGGATGATGGGGTTGGTTGTTTAGTTCATGGTTTATTATCTTGGTTAGCATTCTGCAGCTCAAAATACTGTTGATCTATACTTGGGTTATTATATTCATCACATTAGACAGAAGCTAAGCTACAAAGCTACACTAGTATAACAACAGGGGGTATACAGGGGTCCTTCTCAGGCTTCGAGCCGGGACCATTTGCAAGACGCCAGCGCGTCAAACTCTTCAAATCAAAGGACGCAAACTCCCACTCCGCGGACTACCCTTGTAGCTAAGACTCTCCCCCCGAGCCCGGGCCCGTGCAATCTCCGGCGACATCAGCCCGTCCCGACTATCCCGCGACTCTCGGGTCACTCGCGACGGCAAGCCGGGAGGAGGCGAAATGTGGTGACTAACCACACTGGCGGGGAGCTCCAGAGAAGGAATTGATGTATCCATCAAGTGTGCCGTGGTGGGTTCAACCTTAGTCGACACTGGTCGGACGTGCGACTCGCTGTAGAATTGCTCTAACTGTGCGGCGTCATTGCAGAACTCCAGCAAGCCATTGAGGAAGTGCTCGGGGGCCCGGTAGAGATTTGCCGAGTCGATGTCTTTTGATCCGGGCTGTGGAAGGGGACTGCCAATATCGAGGACGGGTCGGGTAAGCGGCGACAGACGTGGTGAGATGCGATCTAGGACATCGTGCGTCGTGGTGCGACCGCGGTAGTCCGGCCGATTGTGATGCTCGTAACGGCCTGCGTCTCGGCTGGCCGCACTACGCGTACTAACGAGTCGATTTGCCAGCAGCAAGAAATGGCCCTCGTTGGTGATCTGGGCGATGAGGCTGCCCGTTCGATGGATGAACTGCGGGTACTTGTAGTCGGGTTTGCCCCAGGAGTATGAGGCCTCCACGTCTGCAGGGAACGCAGAGGATGCTTCAAAGTCCAGAACAAAGTCAAACTTTCGCAGGAGGGCTTTCTGGTAGTACAGATTGTCCGGTGGCCCTGGCTGCGCGAATGACGCATTGTTGAAGACGGTGTGAACGGGACCCTTGGGAGGAGGGACTTTCAGCTTGATCTCGAATGGCTTGCGGAAGGGCTGGGTTCTGTCAATGGCACATCCTTCCGCGATTGGCACTTGAACCAACTTGAGACCGAATTTCTCAGCGGTGGAAGCCCACGAATGGACAGTATCTTCAATCAGCTTCGGGGTTGTGTTCATCCAGCTGAGCTCAATGTGAAAGCAATTTTCAGGATTATGCAGCCGATCATAATGGAGCTCGATAACTTCTGGGCGATTCGATCGTTTCCGACTGTCCACATCATATTTGAGCGACTTGGACAGCATGATAGCTACCTTGTTCTTGACCTTGGACGGGGTGTTCGGTGTAGGTGGTACTCGGTCTTCGGTGCTGTCCGAACGAGTGTGGAAACTGGACGGAGAGTCCTTCACGTTTCCAATCGCAGGCGTCGACGGCATCGACTTATCGGCTCGGAGTTGAGGGAACCAGCCACCGCGAGATTCCGGGCGGGTCACTCGATATTCGGCAGAAATCTGGTAGAAATAGTTGCCATCACGGAAATTATGGCGTTTCTCCACGTGCTGGAACAGACCGTGCTTCATCAACTCCTTGCCAAATCCAACTGCTTCTTCGCGTGTGTCGATGTCGCGGAAGTTTTGTAACAACCAAGTAGTGAATTCAAATCCAATGAAGCAGTTGTAGTGCAACCGCCAATGCCACCTTCTGTCCATCATTCGCACACCCTTGTCGCCCTGGATGATTTGTGCAAAGTTGGACAAATTAATGCTGGATCGCTCGAGCAGTTCTGATTCGGGTAGAAGCTGAGCCGGCGGGTTATCAAGTCCAGGGTCCGTGAGCAAGAGTCGATCAAGCTCTGCAGCAACCACCTCTGACGGGTTTCGTGTTTGATACATGATATTGAGCGGATTCACGTCCCTCTTCTTGGTTGAAGTTTCGAACCGCTTCTCCTCGGGTGACACATACTTGTGTCGCTGCCAGATATGGGTGAGCTGGCTGATTCCAAGTAGGTGGATTTCCTCCTCGTTGTCTTCATTGAAAGAGTGCAAGTGACGCCGGGAATTGGTATGCAAATTCATCGGGATCAAAACGTAGCGAATCCGCCAGAAATGGAGCTGCTGGGCCGGGTTGTGAAGGTAATCACGATGACCTGCCACGTAATTGTCGGCATAGTTCCAGTTGTATTCCTCTGCGGTCGGGTCCAGCCTGATGTCTTTGATCTCATATTCTGGACTCAAGATAGTTCTCATGGCGGGTTGATAAAGCATGATGTTTGCTCGCTTGGGGAAAGCGAGTGACGCGGCGGCTTGATGTGTGAAGCGTGTCACCTCAATCTCTCCACCATCAATGCAGATGAGACGATGAATTGCGTTTCCTTTTGACAGGAACACAGTTTCGCCATCTCGTTCTAGACCCCGTGTATCAAACACATTCAAGGACTCGAGAGCAGGTCGCGCGGTTACCTCAGCCACGGTCTTGCCGACAATAATTTGGAAGCCATGAGAAAGTCGAAGTGAAATCATCTCCCGCAATAGAACACCACGGGTCTTAGGAGACTCAAAAACGTCAGCGTCGTCGTTTGGGAAGACACGATAAGGGGTTTGCAAGTAGTCAGAAGCAAGTTCAGCCGCCGTGGGAAACTCCTCGGTAGTCAACGGCAATACCGCTGGAGACTTCAAGCTCTTCCATTTAACCACAGCCACGTGCGGAGGACGTGGATATGCATGTTGCCAACGACCAAACCAGCTTGTGTCACGAAGCACGTCCTTGGGTGTGTTGCATGGATTGACCGATCGAACCCAGGGAGACAAGGCTTTGCTTGGCGAGGCTCGTATCGACCCATCACGAGAGCTGTGGTTGATAGTGATCTCAATCCTATGATCCCGAGAGCGAATTGGGCCTTCTTCACGGACTTCATCGTTGAAATGAACCTCAGCAGCCGACGTGGACAATGAACCCTGTGGTGCCCCATGATCTGACTGACCCGTTAATTCTGAAGGCTTCTTAACCGGAGGCTTGATGGAAATCGGCTTGGAGGGAGTTGGACGAGGCTCTTGATGGAGCCTTGGAGGTGTAGATGGTCGTGATGACACATCAATAATAGTGGGGATCGAGGCAGTCTCCGAAGGACTCAGGGATGTGATGCTTCTTGTGTCGGAAAAGGTGCTGGAAGAGCCTCTTTGATTGGACATGGGCCCCGCGCTAGCATGCTCTACATGGACGCCTGTGCTGGCTTGGGCTCTCGGCGGGGTGGCACTCAAACCACGAAGAGCAAAACTGATTGTTCGGGAGATTCTCGACGGCGGTCGTATGGCTGTTGGAGGCTTCAACGCCGGCTTGGTCGGTGATGGACTTTTCGCGGTGACGGGACTTTTGGGGGTAGTGGCAGACGATATATCAATTTTGCGAGGGCCACGGGCTCGTGTGATTTGATTGTTCTCGCTTGCATTCGACTCATGCTCGCGTAGACGCGAGATAGACCGCGCTGATATCCGTTCATGCAGGCCAGCAACTTGGACTTCAGGCTCACTGAGGCGCTTACTCTTTGGCCTCTGGGCTTGTCGTCGTTTTGGCGTCGCCGAGAAAACATTATCATCATACTGATCCATCCAAGCCATGACAGATTTGCGTGATTTTGGTGGGCCCTTGATCTGTAACTCACTTGGATCGGTAATATTGTCCAGAAATGAGGATGGCTCTGGCCGCAGGCTTTCACTGTACTGGGTTTTCAGAGACGAAGAATTCGCGAAACGTGCCCGTGGAGTAGCACGAGCACCGTTGCTGGTCCCGACCCAGGATCCACGACGCCTGTGCATGTCACGCACTTCAAGAAGATATGGAATCGAAATGTTTGATTGTTCGCTTTCCATGACTCCCATCATTTGAATCTCATACATGCGTACCCGCGGCGTGAACGCTTTGGATGGGCGAGTGACTGTAAACGGAATGGGTGCATTGGGGTCGTTCTTCAGTATTCGTCGAGCTTCTCGGTATGTTTCAGGGTTCCAGTAGGAGATATCAAGCCAATGAGGAATTCCATAACTCCAGTCCCTCGATCGAAGATTCCCTCGCTCTCGCATGCGGGCAGCGGAAAGATAAGATCCAGGTGACAGGTAGGATGATCTGCTGACCAAGCTGGATACGGAATGGTGGATTTCCGGTGACATACTATTTCTGGGGATCTCGCTTGTTGTGGGCAAAGAGCTAGAATGCCTTTCTACAGGCTCGCGATACTTGAAGAGAGGAACTGAGTGAAGAGGCATGGGACTCAAACAGACCAGATCAATAGCAATGCCTCGATTTGCCAAGGCTTCTGTCGTGGAGGCAAGTGATTCATATGACACTTCAAAAACACCACTACCGGGCGTTATGACAATGATCGATGTACCTGTGTGTACCATGTCTCGATCAATATGATCATACGCCAGGTGAGAGGAAGCAAGATGAATAGCCTCCAGAATATTGCCTCGCAAGGCTGTACTGGGACGTCCGGCGATTGTTGCCGTATGTGGCTTGGCTGAGAACTTGATACCACTTCCAGCCAAAACCTCCACGTCATCTGTTTTCAAGATGGAGACATCTCTGAGAAATATTCGAAAATTCTTTTTCAGTTCATCCAAAATCGTCGTCCAGTGACCGCTTGCCATATCATTCACCACAACGCGATAAAAGTCTCGAGTCGGGACCTGATTCGGACCGGAATGGGTTTTCATGCCCCCGCTGTTGAGTTTGGACAACCCAGGATGGGCAGATGCATCGTACTCGACGCGGGTAAACAGCACGATAGTGACCAAATGCTTGGCATCAGAATTGGCCCATCTTTTAAATAGCTCTGGTAAGAAGCCATTGATGACCCGGCTGAACAAAATATCCCCGGATCCCTCAGAATCAAAGTCCCACATCTCTCGAGACATCTGGATGAACAGGACATACTTGGCCGACTCACTGCGGAAGACGGGGATGGTGTTGGGCGCAAAATAGCCAGAGAGCACCTTCTTCTCTCGAATGAATATGTTCTTGACGGTCGCTTTAATAGTGCCCATGAACATGATCTTTTGTCCCTTGTAGACAATCTTGTCCACGAGCTCCGACTCAACCAATCGCCACATATCCGAACGAACCATGTACTGATCGCGAAAAGCGATATCTACATGGGATGCAGCGCAGCTCTTCCGATCAACAATTGAAAGATGCACTTGAGTCCGATTCTTAAAGCCAAAGATATTTGCGACGCTGCTCGTCACTGAAATCTCCAGTTTGGGATGTCGAGTTCTGATGTCTTGTGGTAACGGCTTGACCACGAACAAACATCGGCTTTGAAGCGGGGTCTTGAATTTGGAGGTACTGTCACTTTTAGATGACGGGTTCAGATCGTTATGGCTGTCGCGAGCTGTCTTGACAGCGGAATCGGGCTTCAAGCTGGAATGGGCGGGATCCCCAGTCGCGCGAACGGGCAGGATTTCCACAATATCACCGACTTGAATTCCGCTTTCGCCAAGTGCCGAGGGATTGAGCAGGAGTTCTTCCCGAGAGAACATTTCATCGTGAACCCATAGTGTGCATTGCCGCCGAGCAAAGCTGGTCGACATCCGGACAATGCTCTCGTCCAGCGTGGGGCCGTGGTCGCGATGGGATGTTTCCATTGAGTGGGCCGTTGAAAGGGTCTCTAAGCTTGCGGCGCTCACCTGCCGCAAGTGGGACCGCCGCATGGGCCCACGCAGAGACATCTTTCAGCTTCACTGCATCGCCGAGGGCGAATTGGGAGCTTCTTTGGAGATTGTTTCGGCTTCGACACCGGGGGCATCAGGTGGATCAAGAACCTCCGATAAGATACGGCTGCATCACGTGGTCTCACGTTACTTGTCGCCTCAGGTATCAACCGACCAAGTTATGGGTAAGAGCTTGGCAAGATAGATTACATTTGCGTTGCAGTTCACGAGATAATTTGCGTGTTAGGCTTTTCCAAGGTTTATGTTCTGGTTTGAAATTGTTGAATCTTCTCACTATGAATGTAATGGGACTGCCGGGCAGGCATCGGGCCTTGGACGTGCTACGACCCGCTTCAGATATATACCACCTGATTTCACCATCACAGCGTACTTGGAAGATCCATCTCCTTCAAAAAAAAACGAGTCGAGGAAGGTCATCCGTCTGTTCCGTTTCTATATTTTGGTCTGGGCCTTTGAATCAAGACCATAATGTTGAAAGCTGTACATCGATCGTGACATTGGCTTGTCTGCATATTGGCTAGATTAGGCATCCCATGAATTATCCAGGTACATACTGGCTCAGCTCGATAGGTACCATCTTCCAAATTAAGTATGCCGGGTGCCTTGTTGATTGCCCGTGAATCTCGGAGCACTAACCTTAAGATCAGATACCTTGAGAACATTGTTGGATCATCCTTTCAAGAACGGGAATGAGGATGAATAAGGCTATTCAATGGTGTTGTCAGTACTAGGAGAGGGAACCGGCGCGAGCCTAGATGCATTTGGTCCTCCGAAACGGGCAGGATGTCTAATGAAAGATGCGATCTGGCTGAATAAAGAACCCATCTCAGGCTACGAATGGGACCGAGTAAAGAGGTGTCGAGCCCTTCGAGATCAATTGGCTGTTGATTTGGATACCAAAGTCCTTTTCATGTCACCAAAATACGACGAGAGATAGACAAGAAATAATTTTACCACAAAATAGGGCTCGGAAACAAATTCCGATAGTTTGCAAGTCCTCCGGTCGGCAAAAGGTGAATGCGGGCTAGCGTGGCGCGGGGAAATCCCGAGCGAAGGTGGGCGAGAAGAATCGGGGGTGTCACATCCATTGGACCTCGAGCAAGAGGATTCGTATAAAACAGCAGATCCCGAACGCGCAAATATGATTTCTGGACAGAGCCCGTGAGCTAGGTTGCACATGCAAGTCCTGGATGGTCCCGGCAGGGCTGTTGCAACACTTGAATTATTGGTGGAACCAAATTGGCGTGATGAAGCATGGTCAACGAGATATCAAATGTCGCACACACGCGAACAGGATATGATGTTATGTCCAGCGAAGAACAAGGTGGTGAGTGACGGGACTGAGCTTGGAAGTCACCTGGTGTGTTTGTCTTGAAATTGCAGCAGGTGATTGCGCTTGGAGATATGGAAGTTCTCGTGTGGCCGGCACACCTAGAATCCACAACCAAATATCAGGAACATTCCTACCTTTTCAAAGATGCTTAAAGGTTTGTGACACTTCTGCTTCAATCGTCCGAAGGGTATTGGAATAGGGTGACGAGCTACTCCGCAACCGAAACTTTCTCTCTCCGCACCAAAGTGCGGAGAAGAAGAAAAAGAAGAGAAGCACCGCGGTGGTTTGTCTCAAGCGGCCGCGACGACTTCTCGCTACGATAGCACTGCTTGACGCGTCCTAGAATCACCTCAAGTCGATTCGGTGAAGCTCTCCCTATTGGTTTCTCCCTCCAACGATCGGCATATTTCCTGGCACTGTAGCCCAAGCGCACGGCATGTGGAAAGTTTATCTATGGGGCTTTTGAGGCGCTACATCGCCCCTGCGGAATTATTCTCCGGCGGTATGGAGTAGTTCTAGTTCACTACATCCTTAGCCGAGCAAGCTGATTTTGCCCATTCAAGGCGCCGTCCTCGTTCCTCCTGCCAAACGCAGAGGCCGTTCTCGATTGGCAACTGCTAAGTCAGTCTTCGAGACGGGCGGACCTCCTCTAGCGAGTTTCCAAAACAGCCCTAAAGCTACCAATGGAGTCACCCGGTCGCACTGAGGTTGGACCGTCGCCCCTGGGATAAGTCTTGTCCCTCGTCACTGCAGCAGCAAGGATACTGGGCGGCTGGCTCCCACAGAATCTAGTTTCTGAAGGTTCTGAAGCTGTGACTGCAGCTGTCCCAATTCATGAGGTGCCGAATCCACCATGTAGGAACTTGGATGGGGCAACGACGCTATGGTGACGGCAAGACACAAGCTAAAGTGTTCGCGTTCAGTCAGGCCAGAAGATGTGCCAAAAGGATGGGTATTTCTCGCATTTTCCTTCCAAAATGGTTGAAGGTCGATGACTGAACATATTGTCGTATTTGAAGTGAATGCCAATTGGTTTCCAGCCAGGGGCGATGTCACCGAGCAGTGCAGTAACGAGTGTCGACAACAAGCTCAGCCCGCAGGTATTTCGGAAAATTGACAGCATAGGCCCATGGATACTTTTTGGAGCCTCCCTTCCTACCTTCCGAATTATCGCTGAAGGTTTCGCTGTGCAGGTGTGATTCTGGGGGACGCAAAGCCACCATCCCAGCTCCGGAGTGAAGCCGCCGCGAACATTTCGAAAAAATGTATTGCTAATATCTGCATGGAAGGAACGACAGTCAAAGGCATCAAAGCAGTTGTTGGACTGGGCCTGGTTCAGAAAGGGCCGTTGTCTCACGCCAACGTGCGCAAGAGCGGCCCTCGCCAGAACGAGAAATCCGGATTCCTCACAAGTTCCAATAACGTGCACCTGATGCACCGTCACGTACATAAAAGCTGGACACGATAACTCATATCGCTTTAGACCTTGAAACCAGCGCGAAAAAATGGCATGGAACCCTGTTCCTCGAGTGGAATCGCCAAGATCATTGGATTTGATCATTTAGCAATCGTGGCTGTTACACTACATCTGAGAAGGACGCATGTCGGGTGAGATTGTCTCTGACTCTGGACTTCGGTTTTAAGCGATATAAAGCCCAAAGGGTCGTTGAGACCACTGACGCTGGCACCGAACGCGCCAGAACAATCATTCCCATGATGCTTATTATCCCATGTCGGCCACGACCCAGTTTCAGCTCACTCAGATATGTCAGACCATGCAGTCTGCCGGCATCGCTTCTTAGACGGTTTCCCCTGAATTGCTTCGATGCCGTGCCTGCGTTGTATAGGACCAATCCTCAGCATTGAAGTCGCCACCTCAGAAAAGCCAAAACTTGACAATATTGACACACGTTTGGCGGAGATTTCTCACTGAAGACGACAATATCTCCAGGTCAATGATGAAAGCTCAATCTTTATGCACCAATTTGATGCACCTGCTCCGCTTTGAGGCACCTGGATCCTCTTCTTTTGTCAACCCACGGCGTCGAAAGACGGCCACGGCTCTCACATATTCCGTTCGATATATCATCGAATAATTATTTCTCGCATGCAATTTTGTTTTGTGGAGGTCTCGGAATCGTGTCTTCGACTCGTGGGGGCTTCGGTCGGTACGGTTTCTCAGGGCTGAAAATGTGCCGCCCATCCTCAAATGAAGCCGAGGTTGCCATTGAGGATGCTTCTGGATGTTCCAAATTTATTGAACGTCGCGGTGATATGGATTTTTCGAGACGACTAGGACGCTGACTGATAAGAAAGTAAGTTGACTCGTTGAGGTTTTCGACTCCGTCCGATCCAATATGAATCGCCCCCGAGGCATTCGCATCAAGTAGTGAGATGCTTTCAAGCCTGCAGAGAATCCACAGGAAACCTCTTTTCCCCTTGTGAGATGCGGTGGGCTGGATTTACTGCAATTTTCGCGATGGCTTGTCAGTGTGAGAAGCTCGCAGTGACCGACGAAGGGGGTTGACCCACGCATCTGGGTGATGGTCACCTCTTACCATCAATCCTGGTTCTTATCTGAGAGATTCATCCAACATGAGCATGATCGCTATTGTGCAAGTTCAATGATACGCATCATTGTTTGGGCATCGTCGACTGCCGATGGACCGATGTGCGTCGACCCTGACATCGTGTCTCGATCCGAGCCCAGAAAGCCATCATCTTTTCCCCCAACTCATCGTGCCTCTAGCCAGGTCTGCCCATCGAAGCAATACACAATTTCGATGTGTCCGATTGATCTCTCGGGCAGATTTCCCAATGTTCTGGCTCCACGGCGGCTCGATGCCTCCTCGTTCTCGAGTTGGGGTGTGCATCAAAGTGGTATTCCAGTTGTGGACACGATTCGAATGCCTATCAGCTTGTGTTGATGGGCCATTGCGATGCGCAAAATATGAGATGAGGAACACTATCCAGCGATGGGATAAAGAAAAGAAATTTGAGCCTGGATATGGTTGGTAGGTAGGGGGCGTGGTATGTTCTCAGAGGGGACATCGCTGGGATCCAGGACAACAAAAGCACCACTCGGGGGAAGCCTTTTTCGGAACGGCCATACCCATCCAAAGGGGAAACCAGCAACGGACCTCGCCAGACGGACTATCACTACGACCATGGAGATTGCCTTTAGTCTCTGGAAATTACAGGCATACGACAACACATCTCGACTAGACAAAGCCAGTGAACGACCTTCGAGCGAGGAACAGTCGAGAACGCAGTGGCACGACCATCAGATCGGAGATCGGATCGGTACGGCTCCTCGGGCCTCATGAGAGGAATCGACCTCGACTTCCCCGATCGCACACGAAATTAAAGTCACCGAACTAACTCATGGGCAAAAAGCCTGTTGAACAACGCCCACTATCGTGGCTGGGCGCCATCTACCAGACATGAAATTTCCGATTGAGCTATAGCAGTCCGCATCCCCGGTTGCTGATTGGTGGGAACCATGCGAATACATGGCAAATCCAGAGACACCAAGAAAATTCTCGAGTATGCATCTCGCATCACTGTCCCTTTTTTTTTTCTCTCCCAATAGTTCAACATCACATCGGCTACAAGCACCCCATTGTGGCGCTTTTGCTGAAGATTGTTGGGTACTGGCGGCCCGGGACCTAGTGGCAAAACCCCACGGCAGTGACATCCAGCATACCACAGCTCGCCGTGGCCACAGGCCCCCACCCACTTTCGGGGTCTCGTCTCGTCTCACGATACCCTTGCGTGGCACTTTGCTTTTCGTGAAATCGAAATCGAATCGGGCTATTCGCAGCCATTTCAGAACAAGGAATCCTGCTCTAGAGGGTGAGGCCTCGCCCAGAGCCCCTCTCTAGGGCTAATCCTTAAAGCGGCTAAGCTCAAAAGGCACGCCTTCTGTGTACTATCTCCCACTAATCTTGCTGCACCTGCGAAACGAGCGTCACACGATGAGTGAGCAGTTCCCCCCTCGCCCGTTGTATTCTGAATATCTATCGGATGTCCCGGAGAATGAGTCGGCTTCTCTCGACCAACTCAATCCAATCCCGGGGTTCACGCAGCCCATTATCCCTTTCGGAATCACACACTATAATGAACAGTTTTCCAGTCGTCAAGATGCTCCAGAGGCCAGCCCGATCCTCGGTGAACGACCACTGAATCCAAAAGTCCCCATCCCTCGAAGTACACGTCCCATCAACCATATCAGCAGTGGCCGCGTTGGCCGTGCCTGTGAGAACTGTCGTGAGCAAAAAGCCAAATGTAGTGGCCATCGTCCATCCTGCCACCGGTGTCAGGATGCGGGGGTACCCTGTTCCTACGGCGACCGGAAGCGCGAGAAGATGCTCAAGTGCGTAGGATACCTGTCGAACCAAAACTTTCCTAGTTGCGTCTAATTTGGAAATATCAGGCAGCTGGATGAATTTACTGCTCAGATCAATACCTACGAGACCTTGCTACGAGACTTGTACCCGAGACTCGAGGCTTCGTTGGCCCAGCACGTTGATCAGACCCTCGGCCGCCAATTAGTCAGGGTGAGAACTAATTAACTTAACGAGCTAACGGCTTCTCCCATACCCTTTCATCCGTTTCACCATTAGCTATTTCCCCTTCCACCACAAGCCTCTCAAAAAATCAATTATAACAACACCAGCAACGAGACTAACCATGCCTAGCCGCAGAGCCCTTCTATATCATTTTCTGATGGGGAAGCCTCGAGCTATCCCTTGGGCATTACGGATCACACCGCAGAAGACTTCAACCGCGATG
This sequence comes from Penicillium brasilianum, assembly GCA_001048715.1. NCBI lineage: Eukaryota > Fungi > Ascomycota > Eurotiomycetes > Eurotiales > Aspergillaceae > Penicillium > Penicillium brasilianum. The sequence goes on from CDHK01000012.1 coordinate 338,473, forward strand.
AAAAGGTCCGGGCCATGGGATTCGTGGGCGAGCACTCGGAACTGGCATGGCTATACAAACTTAAGCGCGACCTCGATTGCGAAAGCTCAACGCCCGTCGTCGAGACTCCCGATCGGGCAGCCGTTTCCATCTCATCCCTGAACTACTTCCTAGACGACTCCGACATCTCGAGCCTCGATCACGTTGAACTATCAAGACGACCTCCCCAGCACATTGCGGATCACCTCGTGGATGTCTACTTCCAAACCGTCCACTCTGCATTTCCCATCATCGGGAAGGGGGTCTTCCTCGGCCAATACCGATCCTTCTACACGAATCCGAACGTGCGACCTGGGAAGCGATGGATTGCTGTGCTAAACCTTGTGTTTGCGATCGCAGCAAGATACACCTTACTCGTCGGTGATGGCCTCGAAGGAGATGGCGATGACCACCTGTCATATTTTGCAAGGGCTTGGCGCCTGAGCATCGACAATGTCGCACTCTTAGATCATCCCAACTTGCAGCAAGTGCAAGTAGAAGGCCTGACTGCTTTCTATCTGCTCTCTACTGGCCAAGTTAATCGGTAAGCTTTTATCAGATCCATTCCTCGACGTTGATGTTTTGATCTCTTAGGCACGGTGTCTAATCCATCGAACGTGTTTACCCCTTTGCTAGATCATGGCGGATTATTGGAATTGCAATTCGATCAGCGATGGCTATGGGTCTGAATCTCCGGAGCGAGACCGGCAGTGTGGCGCAAGTCTCGAAGGAGACTCGATACCGCGTGTGGTGGGCACTGTTCATGTTGGATACGGTGCTCTGCGTGAGAACCGGCCGCCCGCCTAGCACCGACCCGGCTTTTTGCACGACCCCCTTGCCCATCCCATACGTCGAGGAGGACTTTGGAGTCCAAGGAATTGTTCAGATCATCGACAACTTGTCTATCCGGAATAACTTGATGACATTTTTGTTGACCTCTGGTAGCGGTGCCGGCACCCCTGTCGGGTCCAGCGAAAGCTCGACCGACTCTATCAACTTCGCGAAGACCGGCTCACGGAAAGGCAAGGAGGCTGAAAGTACAATGATGGACTTGAATGAAACTATAACGCCCAATATTTCCCTTTGTTTCCTATATGGGGTGGACCTGGATATCCTCATGAGAGAAGCTATCCAGACTTTGTACGCCCCTGGCGCAACAAAACGATCCTGGATGGAGATGGATATTACCATTTCCAACCTCAACACGAATGCTGACAAGTGGCTCTCCCGCCTCCCAGCAGAGTTTCATTTCACAAATCTAGACGCCACCGCTACCGATCCGTTCGTCCGCCAACGTGCCGACCTTGGCTTCCGCTTCTACAACACCAAACTCGTCATCTCCCAACCATGCCTTCGTCATCTCGCCTACCAACCCACCGGTACAAGCCCCGGTGGCGCTCTTTGTGGTACAATGGCAGGAATGTGTGTGCAAATGGCATGCAAAATGTTGGAAATGCTCCCCAGCAAACCGGACACCACCTGGCTATACGGAGTCTCGCCCTGGTGGTGTGTCCTCCACTACATCATGCAATCGATGACCGTGCTCCTCACTGAGCTTTTCACACGCACCACACCTGGGACCCCCGAGGCTGTCAATTTGATCGATAAAATCCAGAAAGCTCTTGCATGGCTCCGCGAGATGTCCACCAAGGATTCCTCCTCTCAACGAGCCTGGCTAGTCTGTATGGACATCCTCTCTCGACATGGCGAGAAATTCTCAATTGAAATTGACCCCAGGCTCTAGGCTCTGGTGGCCCTTTTCATGATTGGCTTTCATATTCTCTTATGTCTGCCTTCAAGGTCCCATCTAGGCTTACCAAGCCTAGCGGACGCTTCCGCGAATTCTATTGCTGCAATTTGGCCCTCTCGTCCTCCGTGATACTCCCGTTATATCGTGAGCTCTTTCATCTTGGTGATGGTTGTTATTTTGTTCTACGCAGTCTTTTTAGGTTGCTACATCTTATATCTCAACCCCACCCATACCTTGGGCAACAACAACAACAACGTTACTTGCTGACCTTTTTCCTGGATCTGTGCTAACCCTCTCTCATAAGTACCTGGTATCACCCCCCATAACTAATCATAATCGCCGAGCCAACTAACATACAGGACCTGCTTCATAACCATTACTTAAATCTGACGAGGCTTAATCATTGCATAGCTACTAACTAGATATTAGTCTCTAGTCATCAGTACCCTCCAGATCTGGGAATTATCTCGCAAAGCTCCCTTTGCAACTTTTGATAAGTTTGTAGCATTTTGAGATAAGAGGTTACTTAGCAGACTGGCAACGAAACCTAAGGGTTATGGCAGTCATCCGTAAAAGATCGACCATAATCATTGGATCAAACTCATGGCACTCCGAGAGTGACAATATACCGCTAAGCCTAATTGGGAATGTACCTATCAGGCTGTATCCGATAACTGTATAGCCCTGCTAAGCCTTTATGTATGTACAATAGTAGTTCAGAGATTATGATAAGAGACAGAAAGAAGGGCCTACCCAGCTGGGTCCTACCGGGAATGGATAACAAAGGTGTCAACAACATCGGCACCCTAGTAACGAAACCTCCTCGACAAAACGCCGACATCACGCAGAACTCCAACAAAGACAGCACCGGACACGTAAATCCTTAGATCTCATACAGAGACAAGGGAAAGTCGATTATCGTCCGCTCTACCAACACATCACCGCTAATAGAGGCATCATCATCATCATCCTGGTCCAAAGCATCCTCGCCTCACGAACCACCTCCGAAACTACATTGAAAAGGCCCCGCCCTAGATTCCAGGTCCAAGTGATGTATACCTCGTCGCCGGGCAACAAGCGGAGGAGCCACTTTGAAAAATGATCTCTCTACTGTCTAGCAGTCTCGAAGATGTTGGGAAGGAGAACAGGCAGGACGCTCAGTATGGCGCACGATGTGGAGCGTGTTGTAGTCAGTTTGGGTTCGCTGCCGAAATGCTACTTAGAACGTGCCAAAACCAGGGCCTGGAAAACATACCTTGACTTGGGTCTTGTTTCCGGTCCGCTGGTGCTCCTTGCGGTGAGCCTGTTCCGAAGCGTCGGCGGAGTTTCTTAATCATTTCCGCGACCCTTAGCGGGCTTCCGTAGGATATGGCCAGACCAGAACGCTGTTTTCATTTAAAGGGTCGATCTAGTCCGACAGAAAGAACTTCCGACCCCCCGCCAGCAGAAAGTTCAGATCCTGGCAATCTCCCAACATGGCGGCCGAAGCCTGGGGCTGTCAGTTTTCCTCTCCAAAGGCTTTTTACCTCCTCTATTTCTAAAGATCCTTCACAGTCATTTCTCTTTTCAGAGAGCCTAAGTGATCTCTCGATTTATATTTGAAAGCGTATAGCACAAGAAGCAAAGGGAGGGAAGATGGTCCATTCTAGGGCAGCTTAGAAGCTGCATCTATATATCTCCCTAAAATAAAACATGGCTGATAAGATGATTGGCAAGTTTACTCAGAGATTTTAAGTTACAATAAAACCCCACTGTATACGCCAATGTATAGATGCTGCCTGCGGGTGCTCTAAGTAGGTGCCGTTTGACCTTTATACTTGTACGGTGTATTTCCAACCAGTCCAAGCGTCGTGATTTCGCAAAAGTCTCTTTTAGTGCTATTAGTATGGCCATTGTTTCATAAGACATCTTGTCAACATATCGTCAAGTTTACACCACTCTCTAACTGCTCAGTGCCGGCGATTGGCTGCTCACTGGCTGCTCAGTATTACTCCGATACTGATCAGAGCTCTCTCACCATTGAGCAGTCTAGACTAAACGCGGGATACTACTATGCCTCATGATGACATCTTTTCATGTTACCAAGTATTTTCTAGGCCTTATCGACTTGCAGTTCCTTGAAATATTAGGAAAGCTTCTTCCCCTTGCTGCCGCCTACCCTCCTCTCTCCTATTATGAGCTTGCCGCTGAGCTCTAGTGTCTTTTTCGCTTCTACAATGCCGTCAGTTATTGCCTTCCATAGATGGAAACGCAATGTACTCTTCTAAGCCCTAGTGACGGGGTACGCTAGACCTTATATAGCCAACACTGTGCTTAAAGATCTGTTCAAGGGTTGTATATTAACAAGGCTGAAAGTATAAAACTGTATAGTAAATTACCACGACATGTCCAAAAATAGCCCATATCCAAAAAGAAACTCTCGCTAACAAAGAAAAAAGCGCCAAAGCGTCGTTCGTTCAAAGTCCCAACCCTCTATCTGCAGTTACCAAACCACTTACAGAATGGTTAGAAACATTCATCCCTAGCAACGTAACATGATTGATTATTCATATGATATACCGTGAGAACAGACTCCTATAAAGCAAATGGCGAGGGTGACGTAGTGGAGGGAGTGCTCGATCTAACATACGAAAGACCTTACGGTCATTTAGTAGCACCAGATCTCCCCCAGTCTCGGTCGGTGGTCAACCAAGTATCACCGCTAGCATGCTCGACGCCCTCTGTGGCCTCTTCGCCGAAAAGCCTACTATATACGTCGAAGAGATAACGATAGAGAAGAGTAACGCATGAAGGTCTCATGGTCGCCCTCAATGGTGGCGAAGGCTACTATTACAGATGGCAACTTCAGGGTCGGTTCAAGTTATGAAAAAAGAGAATACAGATACATCCCCTAGGAGTAAACGTACTAATCTAGCGAGAATTCTTTTCAATGGATAACTCCGCATTTGCTGAGTCCCGCGACGTGGAATTGGAAGGGGAGGTATAGTTTCTTCTTCGCTGGCACCACAGCTCATAAGTTCCCTCAAACATCACTGACTAGTTTGCTTGCTTCCACTGATCTCAAGTCTTTGAATCGTAACACAATTGTTTGTTTTTGTCAAAACGGGCTTAGAAAGAGCTTAGAAAACAGAAGGTCTGACGTTTCTCAGAGAAGCTTCAGAAGCCTGGCGAACCAAGTCGTTCCAACCATCAACCGTCTGCTCCATCACATCCGTTCCTACATTCGAAGTGTTAGTCCACATTTTCCTTCCACTTCCAAACCCTAAACCACAGAAAAGGGGACTAAGCAGATACTCACCCCACATGAATTGCTGCCAGCTTTTATCGGCCCAAAGATCTGGGTTCTTTCCTCCAGATTTGATAGCCTCATCACGCTGCCTCTGCTTCTCTCCGTCAGGTAGATGCAGCGCGAGCCGGGTTTCCGCTGCGCTATTCTGGATCTTCTCCGCCCTCTCCTTCCTAATTATCTCGTACACCTTCAACCTCGTCGGAATATCCACATCCTCCCCACTCAGCGATAAGACACACGCCAGAACGCCTGCATCTTCAATGGCCTGCGCCGCCCCCTGAGCCACGTACGGCAGCATCGGATGGCACGCGTCACCCATAAGAACGGTCCTATTCTCAACCCATGACGGCAAGAACGCATGAGAATTTAACGTCCACTCCTTCACCTCGCCCTCAGGCACATAAGACAGCAACTTGCGGACAAGCGGACTCCACTGCTCGTAGAATTGTTGCATCTCCTTTTTTGACCCTTGCTGGGTCCAGCTCTCCTCGTCTGACTTCCCTGAAGGCTTCGGGTGCAAAAGGACCATATTATACAGCCCGTTGTTCTTAATCGGATACGCCATAATGTGCCCGCCAGGGCCCATCCACCGCATCCCAACGTTAGATTCTAGCAATTTTAATGCGTCAGGATCGTTCTCGAGTTCCTTTCTCGGTATCATGATTCGGTATGCTGCATCACCGGTTGGCTGGGCATGATCGATATGGCCATGGAATTTGGCAATCGATTGTCGTATGTCGGATTTAATCCCGTCAGCGGCGATAACCACGTCTGCAGCCATCTCTTCTCCGGTCTGGAGATGGACTTTGCCGCTGAACTCGGAATCAGGGGAGATGACGCGCGAGTTCAGTTTGAGATCAATGTTTTCGTTCTGAACGGCGCGTAGAAGGATTGATTGCAGGTCGCCTCGGTGGATAACGCACAATGGGGCGCTATACTCTTGTCCGACCTATCATTGAGTCGAGCAATTTGTTAGCTACACGAAATGAGCATATTTTCCTGCTGGAGTACCTTTGGCATCAATGGTGCAGTACCAAGCTCCTCATCATTCTTATACCGCCGTAGCGAATTCTTCTCCAGAACATTTGCCTTTTTAACAACTTCCGACAAGACACCGAATCGACCAAGAATTCGCGCTGCATTGGGCGCTATTTGGATCCCCGCACCGACTTCGGCAATTTCGTGAACTCGCTCAAGGATTGTAACATTGTGTCCTGCTCTGTGCAAACCCAGCGCTGCGCTTAAACCGGCGATCCCAGCCCCGACGATGATAATGCGTAGGCGAATTGCACCTTGTGGGGGAAAATCGAACGTGTCTTTGTACATGTCCATGTTTGGAGGGTTGACTGAGAATCGGTGGAATCAATTTCGCATAAAGTCTCTACTGAATGTCCAAACGTATGTCTGGCTTTATGATTCTTTTCTGATTGTCCGCTCCGAGCTAAATATACGCCTTCACACAGCTATGCAACACGTCATCCTGCCACCTTCGAATATGGGTAATCAGCCTGGAAGCCGTGATCGGCAGTTGAAAGCTCCTTGAACCTGATCATATATCAAGAAATGCCTTCCGATTGCAATTGAATGACACAATATGAGTCTAACATGTGGAGTACGGAAATCAGACTCGGTAGATATACCCGGGTCGCCGAGTAAGCCTAGGGCTGTCCCGGCCTTGGGTGGGTACTGTGGGGAGTACAGTGGTAGAAAAGTCTTTGACGTAGTTCCCGGTCGTCCCGAGCACTCTATTCGATTAGGAATATCAAGATTGATTACCTCAACCAACTATGTATATGAACTCTTAATATAACCCAGCCCAGGAGGGTTGGGGTGGGTACTCACATTAACAAGGTCTTGGTAAGGGGGTTGAACTCAAAGGCAGCGTCAAAACCCCCTACAGTGATGCAGCTAAGGGATGGCTGAGGGAAGTTGACAGATTGCTAATGGTCGCTAATTTGCTTAATTTTGCATTGAGCCCTCTCATCATCGATACTTCCCGGGGCTTGTATCGATACAGCCGGAGTATAAGATCAAGTACGATTACAATGTATATTCACAACTCGTAATTTACGCGATTCCATATCGAGATATTTTAGATCACGTGACTAGTGTTTGATAGACCATCTCTCTATTTCCAGAGATGCAAGGCAACGACCGGCGGCATTGTATCCTCACGATCCCCATCTCGGCCATCACCAGTCTACTATCAAGATACGCCCCTTTAATGTCAAACAGAGTCACGGAATTCACCGAGAGCAAGAAAAGAGCACCTTTACTACAAAGCTAGAAACGAGATCCTCTCCTACAGTTCAGTCAAGGACAAGCTGAATCGTCGTAACGCTTGCATAGCCAAGGAGGCACCGTTGCTCTGATACGACACTATGCAGACATTAGCCGCTACTGAGGGCAGTTTTAGCTTGCTTACGGAAATACGTCAGATGAGGGAACAGTTGGCAGAAATCAATACTAAGACAGAGGAAATGAAAGCCAAGATGGAAGAAATGAACGCTCAGACGGAAGAACTCGGTCAGAGCTTTCTCAATAACCGTCAAAGGACTTTTACTACATGGGTACGAGATGCGCTTGACAAAGGCACTACACGCCGGCTTGAGGACATCCAAAGGCCGACTGAGGATTTTATCTACAATGGTGATATACGCTGCGATGCGAGGCTAGTCACTCAGCGCTATGAGAAGAATGGCACTGCATGGCGAAGATTCAGTACGCTCTATGGCCTTAACCCGAACGATTTCAAGAATCTCGGTACAATCCTAAATTCCCTTTAGGCGCGTCCTTCGCTAATTTATTTCAGACCGCAATAAATGCTGTGGATCTCTACAGGCCTTAGATAGAGCAGCTGATGTCCTGTTTAAGCACGCTTGGACAAGACTCCCGACTAAGGCGATGGAGAAGGAACGCGAGGATCTTGTCGCTATGCTACTGGAGGAGGAATATGAAGAGGCTGAGAACATGAGCAGTGCTTTATTCTGCGAGGAATATCTGTCTGAGGCCGAGGTGTCATCCAATACTGCCGAAATGCTAGATATTGACGATGGCTCTGGTAAAAAGGACACTTGAGTTAGCTTCAAGAGTAGGCGTTTCGGCGCCGAATTTGCCGTTACCTAGCTTTGTATTGTTGAAGTTTTAAAAAAAATGCATTATTGCTATAGCTCATGACAAGTATACAAATTCTCCGCCTCGCTAAGAAATGTATCCACTGGGTGTAGCAGGCCCAAATCAATATCTGACTGGGCCAAAAAATCCTGCATCGTCGGCTCCAGAAACGCCATCTCCGTGGTATATCCGTTGACAGCGTCCCGCGCTGGCAGAACATATGCATCAGGCCCGTGAGACGGCTGGCCAGCCAACAAATCGCCGTCTGCAGGTAACAAGGGCGCAACTGATGCCTCAGATGAAATCCCCGGCATATGCGCCGTAGAAGAGGGTGCCAGTGTCGAAGCCAGACCGGATATTGGTCTCAGTGCGGCTGCCGCAGGGGAATCAGTCATCTCTACGTTGACTTCCGGGCCTGATTCGCTTTTTTGTGGTCGACTTGCGCCGCGATATGCGTCGAGACAAACTTTCACTTGCTCCAGATTGTGGTAGAACTCCGCGGCGGCAAGGTTGCCATTTTCGGACATTGAACGCAGCACGTCTAGTGCGGAGTCGAAGCCGCTCATGTCACTTGGATTTCCAATAGGCACGAAACTAGACATGGCTAGAATCAGTGCGGAGGAGAAGAGGTAGTGTGCGTGGAAGTAGCCGAAAGAAGGACAGGTTCCGTTGATCCAGCGAGTTAGAATCATCGAGTGGGAGTGACGTGCGGCGTGGATACAAGCTTCGCTGAGTGTGAGGACGGGCTGAGAAACTGAATCTCGGATATTTTCTCCGAGGGGCCTTGAACCGTTATTTTTGCGAAGAGTTATGAGGAGGTGTAGTAGTGTAGGTCTCGTTGTGAGGATGACACACTGGTTAAATGCCATGTGTAAGGAAACAACGGGTTTCTTGCTAGATTCAAGATCTTCCATGTTTAATCGCAGACCTTCTGGTAGCGTATCAACCCAGTTTTTCAGTGCTTTCAGGAGTTTCTGCACGCGCTGGAGGAATGTCTCCTGGTACTTGCGTCTGCTATACAACCGGGCAATTGTTTCGCCCGCTATCCTGGCGAGTTTAATGTTTGCAGTCATATAGTCCGTGTCGGAGAGTTCTTCTTCATGCCGCCAATTTGGAGAGATAGTTGTAGGCATGTCGACGTGGATATCTTCGTCGAGAATCTGCATGGGGAGACCCATTTTGGATCCCCACATGCGGTCGAAGATGTAAATTGTCCACCAGATCTCGATGCGGTGTTGGCGTTCCACGGGGTCGATGAGTTGCGATTCGGGGATATTATGGTTTAGACCGATTGTCAAGCCCATGCGCATGGCATTTCCAATCAGTACATAGGCTGAGTGTCGTCGATTGAGGTAGTAGGAGAATAAGGACTGGGCATGTTAGCTTCCAGTTGTATACTTGAGGATTTAAGGAACCCACTAGTAGAAGCAATGTTTCAAGGTGAGTGATACTAGTCCTCTCTGGCAGGACTTGAACTAAGCTCATGGCACGCGCGAAATATGCTGTGCCGGGGACTCGTGATCCGGTGGTAGGGTCAGATCGAACAGAATAGGCCTGACCGAATGCAAACAGCGCGAAGAACTTGCACTTATTCGACACGCAGTCGAAACTTCCTGTCTGGTAGACCTCCTCCAGCTTGTCCAGAGTGGTCTTGCGCATCATCAAGTGATACAAATGTCCGATTTGGTTGATTGCAATTCGGACTAGAAGTCGGGCGTGATGTAAGCTTGGCCATTGGGCGTTCGCTTCGTTAGCTGCCGCGGCAATGACTTCTTCTCGCTCCCACTGTGTGCGTGTAATATGTGCAGTCGCATTATTCCCAGTGAGGAAGCGGCGAAAGCGAGTCGCAAAGGCAGAGCAAGCCGCTTCGCCGATATAAATGGGCGGCGAAGATGAATCATAGCGATGGAACCATGCTCGCTCACCAATGATGGGGTTCTGGATACTAGTAGTGTCAGGTGCATCGGTAGCATCTGCATGCCGAGAAAGGGCCCTGTAAGACGTATCAGTAGAAAATCCTATGATTTCAATAAGGCTGTATACACGAGATACCGTTCAGTATGAGGCCGGCCGCTGGCTTCGGTGGCGTCGGCCGAGGTTACCGATTGCTCCTTTAAGCGCCGATTCTCCGCTAGGAGCTGATCTAAGTAGCTGGAGCGAGGTCTTTGTATTAGCCCTTCAGAACTTATCTAAAAACATCCCCGAGCAGCCGAGGGTTCGGTCCGGGAAGGGGCAAGTCCGGCATACTTCTCGCTGACTTTAACTTGACGATCTCTAGAAGAGTAGGCGCATTCGTCCGCGCAACCCACTGCACGGCATTTGCTGCAAGGCTGATCACCGGAACATTTGATCTTATGGGCGTGGCATCGCTGGCATCTGTATTTCTGTCAGTCAGTAATGTCTCACGTGGACGAGAATGATCGGAGTGGAGAGTTTCTACGCACGCGACAAACTTCCTTCTCTGTTGTCTAGGACTATCTTCTGCCTCATCGGCAAATAGAGAGCGACGTTTCAACCCTGTACCTCGTGCCATTCTGTCCACTCCATTTCTCCCGGGATTGGTCCGTGTGAAGAAGCGAGGAGGTTGGTGTGTCACTCAAGATAATCGGCGAGCTTCGCCGAGCTCGGCGGCTATTGCCGAGATGCTGCATACTCTCTCCACCAATCAATTCTCATCTTCATCTGTCAGTGGAGCATGCCAGCAAATATTTCCGAACAGTCTTAGCCCGGTCGGCGCCAGAGTCTGACAATTTTTGAGCCCTACATAGAGTCATCGTTACAGTGGACTTTGTGTCTCTTGATTCTAAAACTCCCACAGAGGCCAGTGTTACAAACATCTCATTTCCGAAATTCATTGCTCTCGTGTCGTCATGGATCTCTAAGTGTCTGTCATGCCACCTCTATATGTTTGTTCATGTCACAACAAAAAGCAAAAAGGCAAAAAGAAATACAAATGCAAGTCATTATGACGGTTTTGCGTCAAGGCCAAATTTCCCCTCCACCCATCGCTGCATGTCGATGCCCCATTTAGTAATAGTGAAGACAAAGAGCCCGCCAATAATCGCGAATGCGACACCTAAGAACGGCGGTTAGCTAGCCCGAGTATAATGGTTGTTTATTAATACAGACTTACATATGGTAAATGTCCAACCCACACCAATGGAATTAATCAATGGCTCGACAGCCGCTGTCGCGGCAGCAGCAAAAACATACTGCACTAGGTATTTACCGCTGATCACCTCGGATCGAATGTGCGGCATGACCTCTAATGAAATAGTCAGAGCATGTCGTTGTGCTGTACTGGACAGTTTCAATTCACTCACCAGCCGAATAAGTGTTCAACCCATTGAATGTACCCAATAATCCGATTCCAGCCGTGAAAGCACTGATGATAGGCACAGCCATGCCTCCAACTCCTTCCTGCAGTGTCCAGGCGTAAACCAATGTAGAAGCCGGAAGCACGGCGAATAGAGTTATCAGACCGCTGTTCAGCCGATCCTGAGGAAGACGCACGCCATTTCGCTTTTTAATCCACTTCTTCACCGCACGATCTGACAGCTTGCCACCCATGACGCTTCCAATAAGGAATCCTATTCCCGGAGAAAGGTAGAAGAGCCCACTCACTAGGGGCGTTGTCAGATGGAAGCGAGGATTGAAGATAGAACGAGCAGAAGTGAGAATTCCATATTGGAAAGTTGCTAGAAGACCGCATGTAAAATGCTGCAACGGTTAGTCATGCGACGGACCCAAAATTTGCTTGTTCATACTTACGCAAAGGAAAACATTCGGGTAAATGAACGGAAGAAAGATGCGTAATGGGTTAAACATCCGCAAGGCTCCTGAAAAGCTGACCGGCTTCTTTGCAGGCAGAGACTGCTGCTGCTTCTGGATGTTCGGAACGAATAGAAGAGATAGTGCCAGCCCAAGCGCTGTCATACCGAATTGGAGCCAATAGATGATGCGCCATTGGGCGAATGTGACAATGACACCGCCAACACATGGTCCTTGAAATCGTTAGCATGGATAGCGATATACGTGGACCGAAAAGATAGATAAGTACCGATTGCAGGGCCACTAACTGAACCGACCATCATGAAGCCTACGGCTGTACCTCGTACGACCTTTAAAATGAACATCGTTAGCAACTCTTCCACCGAGGAAACAAGGTGAATCAATGACTTACTGGCTCGAAGATGTCCGCAATTATCGTCTGGCCAGCGACCATGAAAAAAGTTCCAGTAAATCCACAGAGTAGTCGCATCGCAATGAACATGTGCAGGTTAATCGCTACTGCCGTGCCCGCCGAGCAGGCACATAGGACCATGATCGCGGCATTATAGGCACTTCGACGTCCGAACAAGTCCATGATAGGGCCCCAAATAAATGATGAAAAGCCCATCGCAATAAGAACGCCCGCATTAATGACATTGAGAGTCTCGGTAGTTGTTGAAAAGTCACTAGCGATCTCTGGAGTGGCAGGAAGTAGTGATGTACTCGAGAATGTGACTGCCAGAGTCATCCAACTGACAACAAAAAGAATGAGATATTTGCGCCACAAAGGCAGGTTGTACCCAGCGGGCAAATGTGGCTTGGAGCTTATTTCCGAGTCCGATTCTGAGTCGTGCGGCGAGTCAAGTTGCGGCTCGGGTTTTTGATATTCGGGATCTGGACTCGGAGCCATTTTGGGAATGCTTCGAAGTAGAAAAAAAAGGATGCAAAAGAATGATATAAAAGAATTTACGTTGGTACTCGACTCAGATTATATTGAACACAATCAGAAGTTTCATGGAGATCGCATAGTTTTGTAGTTCACGTTTCTCGGCGACAGTTCAAGACGCCGATGACAAAAAGAAAGGCCCGTTGACTCCACTTTCGGGCACCTGCCCGAGCTCGTCCCCATCACTGATAAGAGTATGCGAAAATGGCGTAGAGCATACTATGTTATACAGGGTTTCTCTAAGTCAGATCGAGTCATATCAATGCTAGATAAGATCAGGGAGGTGAAGTACCTACCATTTCAACATGGAAATAGTGGACTGGCAATTGTAAGATCCGTGGCGCATGCTGAATCGGTGGAGTTGTTCCCTAGATGGCTATTGAAAGGTTCCTCGTCCAAATATTTCTAAGATCAGTGCAAAAACAAAAACATACAACAGCCAGGATTCGCATGTGGTCACCCACCATACTACTAACTGGCCGGCGTGTGGCTTAAGTATGGCTGAGCGGACGGGAAGCCCTGTTCTCCACACCCTATGGTCGTATGTACCTGGCATGCAATAAGTAAGAACTATACAGTGTTTCGAAGAATACCTTGAGAATGTTACAGATTATCCAGGTGATATGATCTACCTTTGTGGATACAATACCAAGATTGGGAATACGTCTCGCCTTGTCATAAAGCACAAAAGAGAGAACGAGAAAGAGAGATCCGAATATGGCTGATTCCTTAGATGATGAGGTAGGTGATTATAGTCAGTAAAACTTATCAATCCAAGTAGGCAAGTTTATTTTCCATTGGACTGAATGCCGTATCACGGACAGAACAGACTGGCCTCAATGTTCTAAGGCATTAGCCACTAGACCACCAACCGGACAGTGCTTCAGTATGCTTCTAGAGATCGGCGTTAGGTAGTTAGACCAATCGCTGATTAGTCGTACTACTAGATATTTCAATGTACACTGCGCGGTCGTGTCTTCCGGCCACTTTATTATAATCACAGCAAAAATTCCCCTTCCTTAGTACGAGGACCGCAGGATGAGACAGCTGTTGATCATCTTCAGTACGATGACTGAACATACGACCCTTTTCTGATGGATGCTTGCGTCAAATTCGCTGTGTATGGAACCTTGGACAAGAGCTAGAGGGGGAAGCCCACGTCGGTGATAAGGGGGAAAATACAGGCTGGAAAACTGGCTTTCATTCGGCCTCTGAGACCCCCATTATTCTCCTTCTGTTGTTCATGCATCCCACTCGGGTGGTTTTCCACTTGGGCCAGGTCGTATTTTTGTGAGCATCAGTACAGTGAGAGGGTATGCGTGGTATTGATCAAAATTCGTTAATTCACCGACGAAATGTAGATTCTGAACAATCTATCACCCATTTTGCCCAAATCGACCAGCTTCCAACTCACCCACTTACACAAGAATCGGCATTTGTGGACTGGGGATGATTAAAAGGTCAATAATGGCCAGGAAGGTATATTGTTTATTCTTCATCGACGAACCGGCTATGATGGGGCCTATCATTAGCGGGAGGGCAGACCGAGCGATGACGATAGAACCCATTCATGCCTCAAAAGGATTCCGTCACCAGTCATTCCCCCCCACAAACGGCGGTCAATTGATGATTGATCTTGATCTTGTACCTGACATGATATTGCCAATACACAAGGATATTTTTTCATGAATTATTGGCTAAGCGTTACTGGAGGCAACTTTCTTCTTTTTACCGCCGCATCATTCGTTGGCATGCGCAATGCAGTCATTTTTTTCAACATCGACGGATCTACAGGCAACTCGAGAAACAGGTTGTAGTGAGACACGACAAACCCGATAATGTCTGGACCCGGGAGCGACGCTACTGGTATCATGAACGAGAGATCCAGTCAGAACCAGGCGAGCGAGACGACGGCTCACCGGCAAGACGAAGACGAGAGCATGGTCAGCGCACCCTCATTTCGGGGCCAGCCCTTCACCCTCGCCATACGACTCGCACACACTTGGAACGCGACGGAGACGTGGAGCGCGCGGATTATGACCCAGGTTTCCAAGACGAACCGCACACCATCAACTCGCGAGAGACTCTGGGAGGTACGCTCGATATGATGGTAACAGGCGTTGAAAGATACAGACGCAACGACGAGCCCAATGACACACCCGACGGGGCTGCCGATGGCACAATCAACGGCGAACCAGTCCATAAGGAACGACTCGTCGTGGTCACTTTCGAGGGCGACTGTGACCACATGGACCCGCATAATTGGCCTGTCCCCCGTCGGCTGGCATGTACAGCGGTAGTGTCACTGACTGCAGCCACGATGCTATGGGCAACTACAATTGATGCTATTGTTTTCACCCCTGAGACCCGAAAACTTTACGGCACTGATAACTTTGCGATTGAGACGGTTCCGACAGGTACGTTATAGGGTCGCTATAGATGCTACGAGAGACTAACCTGCTCTTTTACTAGCCCTTTATCTAGTCGGCCTCGGGATTGGCGGGCTGTTCATAGCCCCTATCTCCGAAGTCGTTGGACGCAATCCCGTGTTTATTCCTTCATTATTACTCTTCATATTGTTTGAAATGGGGGCAGGGCTGGCTAGATCCCCAGCACAGCGAATGGTCACCAAAGGTCTCGCTGGATTTTTCGGGTCTGCTCCCCTGGTGTGCACCGCGGGATCTATCGTTGATCTTTGGTCACGGATCGAGCGAGTCTATATCTTTCCCCTATACGCCATTTTGTCCTTTATAGGACCTCTGGTAGGCCCCGTGCCCGGTTCATTCGTCGCCGTAGCCCATGCAGTGAGCTGGCGCTTTGTAGACTGGATGACTATTATCTTGGCGGGGATTACACTAGGTTTGATTGCGCTATGTATGCCGGAGACATACAGTCCCATCTTGTTGCATTGGAAAGCAAAGCAGCTCCGCCGCCTCACAGGAGACCATCGATATCGAGCGCCGCTAGAGTTTAAGAGGGTCTCGTTTTTGCGCCGCCTTGCCCACGCAATATATCGGCCGTTCCTCTTACTCGCGATAGAGCCGATCATCATGATTTTTGGGGTATACCTCTCGGCCATATTCATCATCCTCTACACCTTCATCGCGGGCTATATGGCTATATACGAGAAAGTACATAAATTCACGCCTACGCAAACAAGTCTTGCCTTCCTCGGTATCCTGGTAGGGGTATTTCTCGCCGCCCTATCTGTCCCGCTAGCTATGAAGCTGGTACGCAAAGACATCCGCCGAGGCTGGTCCCAAGGCCGTGACTGCTCGGGTCCAGAGATCAGCCTTTATATGTCCATTTTCGGGGCCCCCGCTATCCCAATCGCACTGTTCTGGATGGGCTGGATGGTCCGTCCTTCTATCTCAGTCTGGTTTCCGATCGGCTCGTCCGTGCTGTTAGGCTATGGAGTGCTGTGCGTCTTTGTCTCCTCGTACCAATACGTCGCTGAAGCATTCGGGTACCATGCTGCTAGTGCCCTGGCTGCCGTCCAAATGTTGCGCCTTGTCACTTCTGGCGTGATGGTCTATGTCTCCGAGCCAATGTATCGCAAGCTGGGCATTGCCTGGACCCTGACCTTGCTAGGTGCGATTGCCACAGTGTTTCTTCCTGTACCATACATACTGTACCGGTGGGGGCCAATGGTGCGGCGTTGGAGTCGGCATGCACAGAGTGAGGAATAGTAGGACGATTGTAGATACTCAAGCCTGAGCTATTCCCCCGAACTGGTGAGGCTTGAGGTTGAGCGGCTCATCCGACTTGGCTGCCGCGAGTGGCTGGCTCCACTCTAAGCCGCCACGAAACCTTCGGAGCACAAGCTTCAGAGCCAAGTATTGAGTACTAAATGGTAGTTACTGTGTCTGTTAAGTAATCAATCGCTATGTTTGGATGTTCAAAAAACTCAACAACATGCAATAGCCACATGCTTGCACAAAGAAGCATAGATGAGCTTAATGATGTATAGGTAGCTGACGCGTCACGGTCATGAACAATCCGCTAACGAGCGGCGCTCGGACACGAAATTGAAGCGCGGTCCGCCAAGACATCCAATGACCTTGTTGGGGGAAAAAAGAAATAAAAACTACAAGGGATGGGTCCAGTCCCTATGTTCAACCCCCCTTTTTCCACCTGAATAGTCGATATAGCACTTGAGACTGTCAGCTCAAAACATGACCGTGGGCGACATGAAAGAGGCACAGGAGTCAGCATCTTCGGCGCCAGCGGCGTGTGAGGCGCATCTCGTCCTGATTCCCCAGCCTAGTACCCACCCCCGCGACCCCCTGGTATGCAATGATGTTAGATAGCCGCGAATTGCGTGACCGCGAGGCGAGGCGCCGAGATTCGAGAGCTAATCTGATTTATTCGCAGAACTGGTCCTTGCGGCGGAAGTACATTATCCTATCGGTGCTGTGCTTGGCTTCGTTCTCGGGCGCTATTGCGCCCTTGTCTGGGCAGTTAAATCTCGGGGACCAAGAGAAGCTGTATCATAAGACGAAGCTACAGGAGTCCTATGCGGTAAGTGTTCTATAGGTTCTTGCTTTGTTACTTGACAGCTTAGGCTTGGTACAGAACTAACATTCATGTAGAATTCGGCCGCCCTGGCCGGTATGGCCGCAGGGCCATTTTTCTTCGCGCCCATCTCCCACCTGTTGGGTCGTAGCTCGGTCATATTCTGGTGCGTGCTCTGTACGCTTGTATGCCAGGTCTGGGGAGCAGTGATGACCCACCCGAATGATTATATCGCGTACATCCTTTCTCGGCTGTTTTCCGGGTTCTTCGGTGCAGTACCGACAGTCTTAGGTCCTCGTGTTGTTACCGACCTGTTCTTCTTGCATCAGCGTGGTCGTGCTTTTACTGCATTGCATATGTCATTCTTGTTTGGAACAATCGCGGGCCCAACGTTCTCTGGCTTCATTTCAGCCGGAGCCTTTTTCCCTGTTGAATTCTGGTGGACGGTTGGTCTACTCGGATTCACTCTCATCTGTTGCTTCCTCTGCCTTGAAGAGACTAGTTTTGACCGTGATAACCCTGACAAGAATCCGGAGGTCCCAATTTCATTCGGTGAAAACCGGGTGGCGACTTTCTTCTTTGGCCATCGAGTCGTGCAGCCGACTACGTGGAAGGAAACGGCAAGTGTAAATATCCTTTTGAGCCAGTGCTTGAGCTAATCGTTTAATAGGCCAAGATTGGGATCACCCCGATCCTCATTGGCATCTGTCCTGTCACCATCATTATGGGTATCTTCACCCTCATCTCCTTCGGCTTCTACGTCGGTGTCAATGCGCTCACCCCCGTCTGGCTCCAGAAGCCCGTCGCCGATGGTGGCTATGGCTTCACTTTAAAGCAAAACGCAGCCTTTACCTTCTGTCACTGGATCGGCATTATTTTCGTTCAGTTCTATGGGCACTGCTTGAATGACCGCCTCCCTCTCGCTCTTGCGCGCCGCTGGAACAACGGGTCTTGGAAACCTGAGTATCGCTTGCACGTCCTCTGGCTCCCGAGTCTGATTCTCAACCCAATCGGTCTGGGGATCTTCGGTGCCGCTCTCCAATATCACCTCCACTATATGGTCCTTGCACTGGCAGTGTTTATCGTGACCATCGGATCGCTTGCTAGCGTGCCCGTTACGGTGAATTATGTCGTCGAGTGTTTCACCAAGTACCCTGCCGAGGCAGGTATCGTGATTGGTGCTTATCGTATTGTGTACGGACTCACTATCAGCTTTTACATCAATCCGTGGGTGGAGGCGGTCGGTTTGGGCTGGGTATACGGGATGATGGCATTCTTTGCGGTATTCTCATTTTTCTTTGTGATGCTCTTGATGTGGAAGGGTCATGCTATCCGCAGCATTCAATTTTCAAGTCTTGCGTCCAGTGAGGAGGGTGAGAAGTTGACGGAGTAGATGGGCGGGTAAATGATGGGAAGAGATACACCCATCAGACGATGCTGATCATCATGTCTCTACATTTCTATTCCAAGAGATCCCCTGATCACACAAGATGAATTAATTACGGGAGGAAATTTGCTCCATTCAGCAGTCACTAGCCCATGTGGCCTAATCGCCAAAGCAATAGATAATATCGGAAATGTCAATCTCATGCGGCTACCGGGAGAGTCCAACATTCCTACTCTGATGGATGTGCTCTTCGTCGTAAGAGCCAGACTATGAAATACAATCAATTATACGGGCATGCCAGTGCTTGTTCAAAAGCTCCCTAAGAGGCAAGCCAAGCTGATCGAAATTCCTTCCGAATTCAGAGACCAGTTGCTCGGGGACTTGGTACCAATGGTAAATACCAGCGCTATAAAGAATGATCAATCTGATTATTTCAAGGAGTCCATTCAAAAAATTGAACAAATTATGCCCAATCTAGTCCAGTATCTAGACTTCTGAACTACCGCTATAGATCAGTAGGTGGTATAGAATGACGACCACGGTTTACATAGAAAATTCGAGCCAGAACACGGATATGACATTAAATTGAACTGCAAAAAGTTCGAGAGAAAACCATAATACCAGACCATCTTTCAATAGAACGCCTTTTTAACACTCGACCGAACCACAAAACTCAGTTCTCTTCAGCCTCCGGCATCAACTCGGGCAATAACCCTGCCACAGTCTGCACATCTTTGTCACCACGACCACTCAAGCAAACTACAATATCCTTACCCTCTCCCAACTCTTTCGCCAACTGAACGGCACCAGAGATAGCATGCGCACTCTCCAAAGCAGGAATGATTCCCTCCGTCTCACTCAACAACCTAAATGCATCCAACGCATCCTGGTCGCTTGCAGCAACAAACCTCGCCCGACCCGACTCTTTCCAACTTGCCAACTCGGGTCCAACACCCGGATAATCCAATCCCGCAGATATAGAATGCGTGGAGGTGATCTGACCATCCTCATCTTGTAGCACGTACGTGCGAACGCCATGTAAAACACCAACCGAACCGCGCCCCAGCGTAGCAGAGTGCCGGCCAATAGCGGAGCCATCACCCCCAGCCTCGACACCAACGAGTTGCACGCCCGGGTCCTGCACAAACGGATAGAACATGCCAGCTGCATTCGACCCACCACCTCTACACGCAACGGCAGCATCGGGCAACCTCCCACCATTAAGCTCTTGGAACTGCGCCCGCGCCTCATTGCCGATAACAGCCTGGAACGTCCGCACAATAGTCGGATACGGGTGTGGACCAAACGCAGATCCAATCACGAAATGTGTACTGTCAAGATTTGTGACCCATGTGCGAAACGCCTGGTTCACCGCATCTCGCAGTGTACCCTCATCGCCTGGATGCGCGCCGGGCACGGCGATGACTCGTGCACCGAGTAGTCTGATTCGGAACACGTTCAGCGCTTGTCGCTGTACATCTTCCGCGCCCATGATATTAGTGCATTTCATGCCGAAGCGCGCGGCTAGTGTGGCCGTTGCCACGCCGTGCTGGCCGGCTCCCGTCTCTGCGATGATGGCTGTCTTGCCGAGACGTTTTGCGAGAATGATTTGGCCCAATGCGTTGTTGATCTTGTGGCTGCCCGTGTGGTTGAGGTCTTCGCGCTTGAGCCAGATGCGGGCTCCACCTGCGTGTGCTGTGAGCCGGGGTGCTAGA
Source organism: Penicillium brasilianum (assembly GCA_001048715.1). Taxonomy (NCBI): domain Eukaryota; kingdom Fungi; phylum Ascomycota; class Eurotiomycetes; order Eurotiales; family Aspergillaceae; genus Penicillium; species Penicillium brasilianum. The sequence continues at coordinate 358,978 of CDHK01000012.1, forward strand.
TGCAAACTTGACGGGCGATTGGCATAGGAGGCGTAGGATGCTATTTCGGCCCAGAAGGTTGGGTCGGCGATGGCGGTGTTGAAGCCTGCTTCCAGCTCCGTGAGGCATTCCATGAGTGCTTCGGGGACGTATTGGCCACCGAATTGACCAAAGCGGGTGTTCAGATCGGCGGGTGTAGCATCTCCCCCATTCGCCGAGGTGTGAGCAGGAATGATATTTGCAGTTCCTTCCTGGTTGTCTTCCTCAGCAGGAGGAGTGATGACTCGAGCCTCGGTCCTGCCAGTAACATGCAAACAATACTCCTGCACCTGCTGAGCCCCAGTACCCTCCGGTGCATCACGGAGTATACTGATAATCTTACTCCCAATAACGACTCCGTCTGCAATACGGGAGACATCCACAAAGTGCTCGCGGGTATTGATCCCAAAGCCCACAGCCGTCGGGACTCGGTCCCCAGTGTAGACATGCACACGCTCCAGAAGCTTGTTCAAGCCCTCGTCAAGCACCTTCAAGGAGCCCGTCACTCCCATTCTGGAAACTACATACACGAACGAGTCTGCAATACTGCAGAGCATTTTGATTCGGGAGTCTGGGGTTGAGGGTGCCACAAGCGGGATGTATGACAATCTGCACATATACCGTAATTAGCACTCCATCACTCAACTTCCATAAATCAATGGCCACAAAACCCATACAGCCACTGCCAAATCCAAAATAAAAGCTTCAAAATAAACTCACCCAAATCCCTTACAAACCCCCCGAAACCGCACCGCCTCCTCAGGCGGCAAATCAACCATGATAAACCCATTGACACCCGCCTCCTTGCAATCCCTCAACATCCTCTCCTCCCCATAGGCCCGTACAGGATTATAATACCCCATAAATATGACCGGTGCTGTAAGGCCACTCTTCCGCGCTTCACGGACCATCTGCAGCATCTCCGGTATGCGGACGCCGTTTTGGAGGGCTTGGGCGTTGGACTTTTGGATCGTGGGCCCGTCGGTTAGGGGATCTGTGAACGGGATGCCGAGTTCGATTATATCTGAAAAAAAGGAGCCATTAGAATTGGCTATCGAGGTTGGGTTGGAGGCATGGGTTTAGTTAGGAGGCAAGTACCTGCGCCGCCGGCTTGCATGGACAGCATTATCTTTGGTGTTGAGGACGCGGTTGGATACCCGGCTGTCACGTAGGTGACTAGGGCAGCGCGGGACTCATTTTTGCACGTTGCGAATACGGCATTGATAGCCTCCATATTTGGTAGCTTGTGATTGTGTAAGTCTTGACAATGTCTAAATATGATATTCAAGAAGGAAGATAGGAAGATAGGCCCGGACCGGTACTGTCCAAGTTGGAAAGACACGTGCGATAATGCTAGGGGAACTCGATTGAAGAATATAGAATCAACTGCAAACCATAGCAGTATTTATGTGCCGTTCCAGCAGTTAATGATCTATAACTCTGACTCACAATTTCTGTATGTCATTTTGCAGCTACAATCCTCCCGGGTCGAGCCATGGACTTCCATCCTCGGACTAGTTCTGAGATTGACCCACAGGATCTACTATTTCCGATACAATAAACCATCATTTCGATTCAATGGGAAGTTAAATTAGAATAATTGAAGAGCAGATTATGTTGTACATGATTTGAAGCTGCTAATGGCGTTAACTATCCCAACTTCCTCCGGGAAAGACACCAACATCGTCTAATTCACCAACAATAACCACTATGACCAGACATCTACCCTTCAATCAAGCCAACATCGTCCAATTAAAATCTGCAATAAATTTTCAGCTCGCAAGGGCATCCAGCAAAGAAATGAGTCACAATTAAACTGCAACCAGTGGCATTTACAAATTATACTGGCAGTCGGAATCGGGTCGGAACAAGTGGAGAGGTGCACGGCCCGCGCACCTGACACCACCTTGAGCTCGACTGAACTGGTTCTCGGTGGAGGCGTTCTAGAAGATGAGATTAGGGTAGAATGTGGTGCCATTGGGTGGATTTCATCTGCAAAGAGCTTATTCCAGCATGACCTATTGCAATTGAAGTCGGTTGGTACCTGGTACAGGAGGACCTTATCAACTGTGGGTATAGTACTCGAGAGCAACCTTTCTCCGCAGTCCCTAACACAGGTTACAACTAGGATTACTGGCTGAAGCGGAATCAATGAATGAACACCGGCTAACTATTGAACCGTTAAGGATTATATAAACAATTTATCGGAACAAGAGGTTCTCGAATACAAGAAAAGCAGGGGGGATGTGCGCCAATGTGCGAGACTGCCGAAACTATAGCACACGAAAAAAAAGAGAGGGTGTCAAAATTGGACGCACCAGTATATCACAGAAAACAAAAAGTTTGGAAAAAAAAGAAAACGATACAAGAGCCCATTTTTGGTTGTTAGGGGACAAGGTTTACAGCATGATCATGAACAGGCCAGAGGCGATCGCGGCAACCGCGTAAGCCCCGGTCTGCCAAGCACCAACATAGACGGCCTGGGGGCTAAGAGTCATGGCGCCAGCGCCCTTGGAGGTAGAGGTGGAGCCGCCAGTGGCGCTACCAGAAGCAACCAGACCACCGTTCACGTTGTTGGTACCAGCGGTACCGATGGCGCTCATGGCAGAGGACTGAGCAGAGCAGGAGGAGGCAGTGGTGGCCTTGGTAGTCTTGGCCGCACCGGAGAAACCGCAGGCGTCGCTGGACTTGCTGTTGAGCTGGTAGTAGCGGTTCATGGCCCAACCCAGACGCTGCTTGGCATTGCACATGGAGTAGGCGCCGTACGTGCCCGCGGTGGAGTTGGTGGAGACACCGCTCATGGCACCCTTGACACCACCCAGGTAGTTGAAGGTGTCGGTCATCTTCTTAGTGGAGATGTCGTCAACGGGCACACACTCCAGCTCGTTGTACATGCACTCGCAAAGATCGGCGTTGGGGGAGGGGGGCAGGACGCTGGCAGCCAGCCAGTAGCCGGCCTCGACGGTAGGGCAGCTGCGGCCCACGGTGGTGGTGGCGGAGTAGCTGGCGCTGTTGACACCGGTAGGAGTGGCCGACTTCATCTGGGAAGACAGGTTCTCAAAGTCCTGCAGGGTCTTGACGCTGTTGCCGCTGGTGGAGACCAGACCGAACTCGTTGGAGGTCTCAAAGTACATGTAGACGATACCACCGCTCCAGACGTTGTTCATCTTGGGGCCGAAAAGGACGGGCACATCCGTGAAGGGACGGGGACGGGGCTGATTGCAGCCGTACTCGGAAAAGAATGCGGGGACGGGGTAGTCGGCGAACTCCTTGGTGCGATCCTCGTAGCCGGAGGTAGAGTAGCTGGACTCACCACACCACTCGTAGATGTTGTAACCGAAGAAGTCGATCGAGTCATCGGCGGTGTCGCAGACCAGATAGTTGGAGACCTGCTCACGGACGGTAGCATCGTCATCGGTAGCGTAACCAATGGCCAGGGAGGTACGGTAGTTCTTCTGCTTGATGTAGGTCTTCATGTCGCGGACGGCGGCCTTGACGTAGGCCATGGAGGCGGTGTTGTTGATCTTGTTGGCAACCTCGTTACCGGCGAAGAAACCGATCACATTGGGGTACTTCGCGAAGGCATCGATGACTTGGGAGTAGCGCGTGAACAGATCGGCATCCCAGGTGGGGTCGTCGGACTGAATGGACTGGGAGGGCGCCGACAGATCGGAGATGACATAGATACCGGCATCGGCCAGGGCGCTCATGCACTCGTCGTGGGAAGAGTTGGGGCTCACGGCGTAAGTGCGGACAACGTTGGTGCGAAGCTGGACCAGGTAGGGAATGTCACGCTTGCAGCTCTCGACATCAGCCAGAGGGTCGACGTAGTTGTCGCTGGAGCTGCTGGAACCGCTGGTAGGGCTGGAGTAATCGGCCTGGTAGGCAACACCACGGATGAAGAACTCGGTACCGTTGTTGGAATAGAAGAACTTCTTGCCCTTGATCTCAATGGCAGGGACGGTGGCCAACGCCGAGCCCACGAGGGACAGACCGGCGAGAACGGAGTACTTCATGATGAGCGGTAAAGCTCGGAAGCGAGTGATGTCAAGAATTGACGGGGGAGGATGGGTTGAAAAGGAATGTGATGTGTTGTAGGGTAGTCACAACACGGGGGGAACCAAAACACCAAACGAATGAATTGGGGGAAGGGGGGAAAGAGGAGGAAGGCGTTTGAAAAGGGAAGGGGAGAAGAAGGAAAAGACGGAGCAGGGGAAGGAGGGTCGAGCGGGTGATGGTGATTGGCGTTGGGTCCAAAGCCTGGGGCCGGCTCTGTAAGACGGCTGAGAGGAGAGAGAGTGACTTCACTTCTCATACTCTTCTCCTCCATCAACCAAGTACCACCAACGTCCCCCTCCCACTGCAGCGGCTTAATGATTTGCAATGGCGACGCATCATCAGGCGGGCTGTGCCTGTGGGTGCATCGCAAATCAATGGACCGACTTACTGTCAGAGGCAACTCGTCATTGGCAACCGATCGAAGACACGGCGTGTGGTGAGGCCGATATCTCGGGGCCCTTCAGGGTCATTGGGCCCTGAAGGGACCAAAGTGGATCCTCCCACTGGGGCCACTTTTTGAGGGGGCCCTTGGGCCCTTTGGGGGTCCTCCGAAAGACGAGAAGGCCCTTTTGGCCCTGAAAGCTTTGCTTCTCTCGGAACAAGTGGAGCTCCGTCTCTGCACCAATGCCAATGATCCTCGATCACTCTGACTGGGATGGAGCCCCTGAGACAATTCCTTTCTCCACTGATAACACTCGCTTGCTCCCAGAGCCCGCTACACAGCATTCGCGACCCCACTACGAGGAAAACAAAAGGTCCCTTTCAAAACGAAACAGATTGGCCCCTGAATCAGGGTCCGCAGAGCGGGCTGGCGAGGGTCCCATAATACCACCTGGTTTACGAGACCCTGAATGGCTGGCCCCCTGCATTAGCGCATGACAAAGGAATATCATCCCGGTCCAGCCAATCATTATCTGCGCTTAAAAAATCCACCGTCCCATGCACAAATCTCAGCGCTTTCCCGAATACTTTACGGAGTACCCAACTGCGCATTTACCATCCATCCGCGAGCCGCGCTTCCTGCACAAGTTGAAAGCATATCCATCCAATCCCTCCAATAATTTCCGGCTAAATCCAATCGGTACCTCCAGTCAAACACCTGGTTCGCATTAAATAGAAAAGCTTGTCTTTCCGCCAAGGGCGATCCGATCGTGGATGGTGCCGATAGCAATCCTCGGCGATCTGGGCATACGTCGGTCAAGGAAAGCCCAGGAAGTCTTGATTCATCGTCATAAAACATCCTTGATCGACAGCCACGCAAGACAATGAATTTGTGAAACAAGTTGACAACTGACATTGGAATGTGAGAGCCATGTTTATTCTTAGATTATTCCTCCGAGCCGTGTCATTGTCCACGCCGAGAATGCGAGGAATGCGAGTAGCGTCACCGCTCCACGTCCGTGCCCCAGACAATCTCAGTTCAACAACACTCCCATATCCCACCACGAGGGAACTTTGAAAATAGGCAGACACTTTTACTCGATTTGAGCTATTGGCGGAACCCGGAACTATGGCCAATGGTCTCTAACCACAGCCCGCATGATGCTGAACCGTCTTCTGGATTCCTTTCACCAGGAAGAACAACAAATAAGACTATTTGGCCAATATGATCGCGCCGGTGGATCATGGGGGGGGGGGGGGGGCAAAACTTCCACCTCTATGTGGGCCACCTAGACCAGCAACGAGACGGCACATCATTTTCCTTTCCGCGGTCTCATTAATATACGGTCAATCTACTTGGCGCAGTAGTTGCACTATAGAAACAAGATCATCAACTTTGTCAAAACGAGATTCAAATTGCATAATCCGATTAGGCTCTTCTCGTTGCTCTACCTGCAAGGTGCCTCATCATTAATACTCCGGACCTGCGATATCAACCGACTATTGTTTACCCCTGACGATCGGGACGGGCGGCTGCATGCCAATGGGTCAGCGCGGGCTCATCACTTACAGTATCCATACTCCAGGCTGAACATCCCTTCGAATTCGGGGAAATATGTAGGCAAATCTAGATCAATTTGCGCTCCATTCTGTGGACCAAGCTTTATAGCGTGGGGTCCATTGATGTTGCCGCCATGGAGACCAGCCGGTGATTGCTGGATGTGACGTAATGGATGGCTTGCGCCATCATTGAGATACAGAGGGATAAGGGGCATTTCTTGTGTGATTTGGAGAGGGATTCACTTTGGATTAGTTATCTCCAGGCACTGATCAAGCTTGTTGTCACTAGAAACTCAGCCAAGGGTATCTGGCCCGATGATATCCCTCATCTCGCCCAGTTATTTCGCGTAGCTTCTCATGTCCTTGGCGATAAATACCTGAATATTTCTGCATTTCTCATCTAGAACAATGAACAGGATACTCAACAGGACTTGTCTGTGCCCTTTATTCAATGACATGGCCCATCTCTTAAGCACCTGTAGTATAGTATATTCTAAAGAGACGGAATTACCGTCCTAGGGAACCTATTCGTAGTGAGAAAGCCTCGCTCAACGCATAGGATGTTCGGATCAATTAGCGTCGATATAGTTTGGTAGGGATTTCTGGGTTAAGTTAGTATATCAAAAGTGAGTAATCTGTTCGACCAACAGAGTCGCAGGCCACCCTTTCAAGATTACCTACGTCAAATGAGACACGTCGTTCAGTGCGGCGAACGTCCTCGTCACTCTGACTTGAAGCTGTAAGTCAGTCGCAAATGACCCGTTTGGCGGCCACTCGCCGCGACTCAGCTTAAAACGCCTGGAGCTATACTCGAATGGATCAGGGGTACACTCAAAAGAAAATTATTCTGGGAAATGAGCTCGAGACTCGACTGCATTATCTCAAAATGTGTCGCATTTTTCGAGCAGACAGCCGTCATCTTTCAAGGTTACTCTAGAGCTCTTCTCGTCATTAGGTACAGGAGTCCCTCGAAGGTTAACTTCCTGAGCAAGCCTATTAAGATTACTTGCCAAGGGCGTGACGGCCCGCCAGGTCCTTCATTACAGTCGATTTCGAAAACAGATTACCCCTCGGACACACTGACTTTGTTTCTCGGCCTGTACCCCTACTTTGATTTAGGGTGGTCAACCCCCTAGAGTCGAGAGAACGGGTGAGTAAATGCACCCTAGGTCTAGTTACACGAAAGAAACCCCTCAAAATATTTTCGGTCATGTCTATATCTCAACTCGTTCTATCAGCCTCATACCACCACCTTCATTTTATTGAAAGGTCATCTTAGGTAGCCAAGTTGGAGTAAAGAGGTAGACAAGACAAGGGCTAGAGTCTCAATTCAATCAGAAAAGAATTATGCGCAAATAACTGGTTTTAGTAATTATGAAGCCTATTTATTGCCCTTTCTCAGCGACTGCCAGCAAATGGTCCGCATTTCCTAGTAGTGCCTCATCATCCGTACACTGCATCACAATATCCACCCAAAGCTCGTAGCCTTCTTGTGGCAAGATCGCCAGCTTTGACGACAGCCCTCCACCCAGAAATCCTTCGCAAGGCACTATCCTGTTTAAAAAAATTCCCACTGCATGCTGAGCTGCGCAGAGCCCACTAACCATTTTAAAAAGCTCTTTAATCTCGCTGACATGCGTATGGTGCATTGCACGAGATGGGTTTCTTGTATATTTGCCCGACAAAAGATACTCTCTGTAAAAGCTGTAGTACTCCGTCATAAGACGCGCCGGGTCCCGTCTAGCAATATCTCTTAGATGCGCGTACTGAGTGACAAATGCGACGAGAAGAAATCCTCCGGGACGGAGTAGGGCGGTGCAGGTGCAAAGGACTTTGGAACGTTCAGACTCTTCAAGAAGGTGGTACATTGGACCCTGGCAGAGGATCAGATCATATGATGATATGGCGAAAACTGCTTTAGGATCGTCCTTATCTGCTTGTAGCTGAATAGCTTGCGCATCAGCCTGGACAATGCCATCGATAGTTACGCCGGATTCGGTAGCAAAGGACTTCGCTATGTCGAGCTCTGACTGCGATATGTCGACGAGAGTAACAGAATGGCCATTTCGCGTAAGCTCGACAGCTTGACATGAAGATTATCATTAATAGGGGATTATCGCTGAATCAAATATATATCCAGCACTTACTATATCGGCCGGTGCCTCCTCCCAGATCTAAGATCCTTAACTGTCTCTGTAGACGTCGTCCTAGTTGTTCTAGGCATTGATTGATTACCCTCATGGAAATCGAAAATTCAAGGCTACAGGCATTAAGTCGATCGTGCTCCAGAGCCGCATTGTGATTATACCAATCCATAATGCGTTGAGGGTTAGTCATTTTGGAGGTATATTTGTTGCTGTGTTGGAAATTTAGAGGCACTGTGAGTTATTTAAACATGGCTGGAATCAATAATAAACAAAGCCACCGTTGCATTTGAACTTAGTTATTATGTTTTGGCTCGTATTCGCCTAAATGCTCGCGTCTCCCGATTAAATGCCTCATATTATGAGCAGAAAGTTGATAACATAGCCCCACTGTCTGTTGCCCGATGCAACATTTGCCTCGTGGGATCATCTCTTGTCTATCTATTCTGAAGAGAACGGATAGCATGAATCTACAAAGTATCCGCCCAAGAAAGATGCTCAAGACATGCTGGGGAGAAGTAACGCCGGTGCGGTTTGGGTTAGATGCTAGAAAACCCTCTCTAATGAAACATGAAAATTAGGAACTAGGACAATGATAATGAAGTATTGCATACGTGATGACCTCAAAAAACAAGTATTGTACACAGCTGAAGCTAGCGAGTGGACTTTAAGGGGTTACAGTAGTTTTCGAAATCAGTCTGAGTTCACTCTTTAGATTTGATTATCGGAAAATAAATCCGAAACCCGCTAATTCTGTTCCACATCGCCGCTCTATCAGTTGGGCAGAACTGCGGTGGTAATGACAATAACACAATCTGAGACTTATTGTAATTATATCATTTATTGTAATTATATCATATTTCTCCCAAAATCCCTACAATCATTTGAGTACTGACGATCTGACATGGTCCCCCGCATACTTTTCCGTTTCGTTATTTCTCCCTCCCCTACGGTCTCTGAAGCCTTCGAAACATAATGCCGGTCATTTTATACAAATAGCTGCGCTTTGCTATAGAGAGCCAAATATAGCACAGCGTCTCTCACTAATTGCGTTGATACCCCAAGGTACTTCTTGTCATTACCAGTTCACCTCTTTTAATGCGTGATGTTATTATTGTTCGGACAATCTCTGACTAGAAGAAGTTATGATAGAGGAATGCACTATGAGCCCTTGATCGAAAAATATAACATGATATCAAAAGAGAGAGAGAGCACTCTGGATCTTCTCCCAGGGCTCCTTCTCCGTAAAGCTGTTCCTCTCTCTTTATTTTTGTTACCGAGCATACCGAGTCCTAGAACAGAAGCCATGCAATGCGACAACACTGGAAGCGTCGGCGCCAAAGCCAGAAGTATGAAAAGCCTTAGGTTATTCGACAAGTTACTCTATCTACGAGTACACTAGTTGCAGGTGATGTCAAAAATATCGACTTAAATAACGGTTGTGACTGCCTACGTCGCTCAGCGTCGGGACACCAAAAACACAGGGGAGATGACTTTGAAAAAAAGATATAACTCTAGATACGAGCCATTTCCGTATATTTTCAATCCATCTAGATAAAGCCAGTCGCATTCTGCCTCTCGGACTCAATACCATCAACAATACTCCAATCCCGTTGACAAGTCAACACCGTATGCTACTACACTACTGTACGCCTTAAGAAAAGATTCAAGATCGGACATCAAGCTAACTCGAGAATAGGGATGGTCATTCATGACCCAATTGTCTCCGTAATGCAAAGCGCTTCTGGATTCAATCCCGTCAGAGATGTATATTTTTCCATTAGAATTTTCTAACGCTTCATAGTTCAATCTTCTAATAGCTCATTCAGCTTCTTAAATGGCCTATCTTTATACTAAAGCGAGCCTATTAAGAAAGAATTGGTCATCCGTAGTGTTTTTCCAATCAGCGCAGTATCTCAAGCTCGAGAAATATCACCAGTGCTCCTCGCTAATGTCCACGTCCTCAACATCCACGCCTTCCACAAACCACCGACCATCACCGTTACCATCAGGGCCGAGTAACAAGTCATTACCACACATAATGCGCTTACGCATCTTTCCAGTTTCCCTGTTGAAAGTCCAATCTTCCAGTCCATAGCACCGCTTCCAGCGCATGCCATCTTCGGCGTCCTGGAATTCGTACCAGAACTGAACAGCAATACGATCATCTGTGAATGAGAATAACTCTTTCCGGAGTCTATAGTTGCGTTCCCGGTTCCACTTAGCCGTGAGGAAGCTGATGATGCCCTCCGTTCCGGAGAGAAATGAGGTGCGGTTGCGCCAGATGCAGTCCGGAGTGTATGCTTGCGCGATACGAACAGGGTCCCTATAAAAACAATGAGCTAGAGCCTTGGGGCAACAATGAGCGACGCGTATGAAGCTAGAGTTCCAACTTTGGAGACATAACGGCTCTGCGGTCTCAAAAAAAAACCAGAGTGTAATGTGGTGCTAGGCAAGCAAGAAATAGGGCGAGGCAATGGTTCAAGAATCAAGATCGGGTTCTCATTCCAGGGATACTTGAAGCATAGAATGGGCACAGCCAACAATGACCAATGAATAAAAGTACAAGGGATCGGTGCCTAGCATACTGATCGTTACTATATGGAAAAAGCTGACTTACTGAGTATTCCAGAGATTCTCCGCCAATTTGACCTTCTTCCTCGCAGTCTCTTCAGTAAAAGGCGGCTTAAGGTCTGCCATATTCAACAGGACACTTGGGAATAGTAAAGAAACTTGAACAAGATGATTTATTATTTCTTTAAAAACAATCATTCAAGTGACATCCAAAGTCACATATATAAGCTCTCTCATGCGTTGTTAGCCTTATGTCAGCCATAGATCAGCCATATATCAGCCATGTATCAGCCATAGTTATATCAGCCTTATATAAGCCTTATGCAAGCCTTATGCAAGCCTTTTGCACCTTATGTTTAGCGTCACTTCTTGATACCATAGCCACAGGGGTCCAAGGGGTGAATATGGCTCGCAAAAGGCGAAAACTAGTCACAGGGCGAGCAAATCGTACCAATCGGGAGTTTGAACCAGGCGTGCCTAATGAGGCGAGGCCCAAGTTAAACCTCTGTTTTTGGGAATCCTGGTATGTATCATTGGTCACGTGACTCAGAGTTTAGGCGACCCCCGGAGCCACAGGGAAGCTTTTCGTTTCACACCGGATGTTAAATCACGTGAAACTTTGGTAAATGGCAATGAGAGTGGAATAGAGAGCCATCAAGGTCGCGTATAGACAATATGTGTAATATGCAGTATTCTACGTTATTCCATCGTTCAAGTTTTTTTATGGGTCTACTCTTAGGAATTAATCATTTACAGTCTTTCCTTATCGAGACTAGCGTATACTCGGATACAGGCCGAGAAACAAAGTGAGTGTGTCTAATGGGTAAGCTGTTTTCGAAATCGACTCTAACGTCATCCACAACACACCCCAAACGCAGTGTCAATAGAGTCAGGGCTAATCCTTCATGAGCGATAATACGACAGACCGGTATATCGCTGAGCTCAAATCGGCTCTGGTGATCTTCTGGGTAATTTGGCAAAAACAAACATCACAAATTTTCAAGAAAAGTGGTTACCGACAATACGCTACAGTGACGCCGGATATCGCCTTCCATTTCGGGGAAGAGAGGGGTCTTGTTTTAGACCCCCATTGCATGATGCGTTAAACCTGATTTTTGGGAATTTCCGGTTCTGAATATACATGGGGATGACAACTGAATTTGTAGAGATCTGTATAGATAAATGAAGGCCTGGACGACTAGAGGCTCTAGGCAAACCGAGTAACCTTGGCGGGCGCCGGGAGTCTGCCAGCTTCCCTCCATCCCTGGGTCGCTTCACTACAGAATTTCAAAGTTGCCCTGGGTATTCCTCTCTAGTCAAGTTGATAGACAAAGTTGCCAATAGGACCCCATGACTCTTTCCGTGAGGACGCAGACCAACTCCGAACTTAGTGTAAGTACCCCGCCCGCTACAGCCAAACAGTAAAAACTTGTACCTCATCTCCAGCCTGCAGGTAATCGCGTCGCTTTTATCTGGCCAATCACGCCCTCAACTAAGAAGTTATACTCCTTCTTTAAAATACCGACAACGTTTTATTGGAGCCTCAACGCCTCTCTTCAAAACAGCTAAAGACATTGACCGGAAACTAGCCTTTCTTAGCCGTTGTTGAGGGGAGCGGGGCATACCATGCTACATTCGCGCCTGCGGCCAGCTCCCCGCCGCAATCCCTCTACGACCACCACCGCGCCTGCGGCTCCAGCGCTAGGCTTTCATGATGCGGATGAGAGCGCGTACGTCGAAGAATTTCCCGAGGATGTCTTCGGTGCCTTCCTGCCTCATCTTTTTCCCGACGATGCGCCTTCGTTCCATGGTGATCCCGGCCAGTGCCTCCTTTACTCGTCCCCGCGCTATGGCGAGCTAGAGATCATGATTCCGTCCTATCCAGGCCAGACTGGGAAGCAGTCAGAAGAGGTCGCGATCGGACTAGGGAAGGAAGAGGGGGGTACTGAGGCTAAAGAGGAGAGACAGCTGTTTGCGCATTTTCTATGGAGTGCGGGGATGGTTATAGCGGAAGGTGTTGAGAATGCGGATTGTCAGGCTACGGAAAACGACTCTGTCTCGCAGAAAGAGGCTCGTGAGATCTGGTCTGTGTCTGGGGAAACGGTGATGGAACTCGGGGCTGGTAAGTTCTCTAAAGTAGTACAATGTGAACTTTCTAGCTCACTGATATCCATCATCTAGGCGCCGCTCTGCCGTCTCTTATCTGTGCGCTCGCCAATGCCTCGCTGGTCGTCATAACGGACCATCCTTCCTCACCAGCTCTAACTGGTGCAATCGAGTTCAATTTGAAGCAGAACCTGCGCAAACCTCAAACTTCACAAATGACTACCGTTTCTATCCAGCCCCACGAATGGGGAACTCTGACCGACTCCTTCTCTCAATCCTACAGAGGGACTTTTACCCGTGTTATTGCTGCAGACTGCTATTGGATGCCCTCGCAGCATGAGAATCTCGCCCAAACGATGCAGTGGTTCCTTGCCCCAGGAGGTAGAGTCTGGTGTGTGGCTGCGTTCCACACGGGCCGGGCTATCGTGGCGGGCTTCTTTGAGATTGCGCTTGAGAACGGTCTTGAGATTGAGCGGATCTTCGAGAGGGATATAGTCTCAAGTGATGAGGAGGGCCGGGAGATTCGGCGGGAGTGGGTTCCCTGGCGGGAGGACGAGAACCCTGAGACTATGCAACGGTGGTGTGTCGTTGCTGTTCTGAAGAGGAGAGAAGACACTGGAGATGAGATTGGACGATAAACCTCATTTGCATTGCGTAGCATATGGTAATACAGAAGCTACATGGCTAATATCACCCTTTTCATCTATGATGTGTATGTGATAGACCGAAGGTTTACCAAATCTAGGCAGATATACTCATGTATAGATAAAAGCCTTCACAAAGAAAGACCGATTTGACAGAAAATCGAGTAGCTAAAGCTCCACTTGTAGATATTTTTGTCTATCTTTGCCGACCCCCTTGAGCACCAGACACTATCTCGAGAAGCTAGACCTTTTACATTTTCCCGGACCAACTTGGTTTACGCCATAATCTCTGTACCTGACAATTTTGATTGGATAGACAGGTGAGACTCTTGCCAGATATCGTTATATATATGAAAACCCGTCAAAAGATGGCAAACCCGTGTCCCGGCAATGACTGACTGCTGTACAAATCAAGGGCAGACGACCAGGACAATAACAGAATCCTGGAGCCGCACTGTCCACTTGATATTCTCTTCGCAAATGTTGCAGACTGCGACGGGTAGTAGTTCTGGAGCACTAGATTCCCAACAGCATGCAAGAGTCAACAATGGAGAAGGTATATCGAGCATCAAGAATGAACCATTCAACCGTTGACTGTAATCCCACTGAACGAATCCAGACTAGTAGGTTAATGTACAGAGACTACGGAGTACTTATCTGATACCCCTAATGAAAGTAGAGATACGTCCATAGAATCGAGGCGGGTCATCAAGTGGACTCCCGTCCTATGCTTCAGCCCTACCACAGACTCAGGGAACGGAAACGCCGGGTAAATCACTGTTCTCCCTTCCACCACCACCATTACTATCCAGATTTCCACCTTCTACTGCCATTCTTTCGAGCCTCGACTGATATCACTATATTCAAATAGACAACCGTACAATTGAAGCACAGGCCATTCTCCGAGTCGATGCCGCCCCCACTGTAAGTGCAATGACCTGCCCCATTTGGCCAGCCAAGAATAGAAATCCAGCCCTATGGTGTCGATCCTCGCGAATTCAGGAACGGATTCGTTTGAAATACGCACCCACGAGGACAAGTGGGCAGGCTAAAACATGGCGCTTAACATCACGCCCGGTCCCCCATTCTCCGCAGCAGGCAACCACAATAATTTCAGAGGGTTCTGTGCTGTACAGGGTCGATTCCTTGGTCAACCCGTAACCCGGGTCGAAGGAGGCTCTTCATTTAGAAACAAAAAGGACAAAGCCCCCGGGACCTCGTCATTTGGCGCTTACTCTTCCTTTTTCTCTCCTCTCCAAAGCCCTGGTGCCTACTCACTCAGCCCTCGGCCTTTCCCTATGGAGTTACTTTCTCACCTTCGAGGGCTCATGGGCCATCGAGTTGAGCTTCAGCCTTTGAGCCAGTGCTTACCCTCAGAAGCTACTAACCCAAGCAGGGACGATCTTGCGATTGATCTGTCCTGCGCGCAGTCCCGACGTAACGGTTTCCCGGGTCAGCACATTGCAACTGCAAAAGCGCATTGAGGCCTCACCGACATTGAGGTCCTCAGATCGCAGGCTGCCACTGAACTAATCCATCAAGGTTTGCTTTCCACTTGGTGCAGCTGCTCTCCCGGTATCGCCGTCACCAAGTCAAGGCTGGCTGATCAGCCACCGACGTGCCCAAGCTTATACGGATCCGATTTTGGGGAAGGCCTCGCGATGGCCCTGCCTGGGCCTGCCCATGATGTGCAACTAGTTGCACGGCCATGATTGCCCAGTTGGGTTCCTGATAGCACTGGGACGGATGCCACTTCGCACGGAACGCCCGACCGGGACTACACGTGACCGTCCGCAGACGCGAGTTTTCTCTTCAGCTCTCCTCTGCTAAACTTCCAAAACGTCGTCAGAGCTCCGAAATTGAGCAGGGGGGTTCGTGGCTAGCCCAGACTCGATTCGACACAGAGGCTCTCGTTCGTGATTCGATAATCACGAGTCCTGGCACTGCCAAGAGCGGGCCAGAGCCACCGACCAGTCCAATCATCTCCGTCCCCGCGGAATTCCACAGCATTTCCAAAGTGGGTCCATGCGTGGCCGGTGTCCTCTCCAATGTGCCACAACGATCATCGGCGTCTGTGCCAGTTGAGCATCTTTCCTGGTGGCTGCACTCCTGCTCGCCCGTCATCATCGGTGTGGGAGAATCCAAGCCATGACATGTCCTGCAAAGAAAAGCTAACCACATGGGGATACGACATGATGATGACGATGATGGAGGAAGGTGCATGTTGCCAAGAAACTCAAGCTCGTGGGACTAAAAGCTTCCCCTAGCCGAAGCCTTTCTCTGCCTGCTTGGTGTCGCTTGGGTTTCCTTGGTTCTCCGTGGTGACAGCCCGTGTTTCGGGTAAGGGGGAGGGGATCCTCTCCCAAGGAAATCAGCATCACCAAGTGCCAACTCATCACCACCATCGTCACCCTCATGGCGGCCTAAACCTGCACAGAAATTCCCATATATCCTTCTCATCAGTTTCCTTGAATTTGCATTCTAACCAGGATCGATTGAGAATACTCCGGTCGCATTCTAGTGCTGTGTTATACCAAATACTTGGTGCCAAGCGTACTTCGTACCCGGCGGGAACTTGCGATCGCCGGGCCCACGACCACGAATATTGTGGCTGTGCTGGCAAATTATTGAAGGCCAAAAGTTAACCCTGAGCGAGAGTCCTTTCATCATTCTGAAATCAAATCGGCCCTTTGGCTCTCCAGCTATTCTCCTCGGGCACCAACTCTCCCTTTGTATTTCCTTTTTCTTCCTGCGCCAATTCCTTCCACTCATTCCTTGTGGTGCCGCGACTCTTCTTGTTGACAACTCGCATGATTACGCGACTTCTCCCCCCCTCCCCTTGCTTGATCTCCTCCACCGATTCCAATTCTTGATTCCCTGGACGATCCCACTTTCACAAAATCACACAAAAGCAACCGGATTGTTGTGATTCAATAGTCTCCACACCTGCTCTTTCCTATTCTAATTCTTGCCTCTCTTTCTCCTGTGGCTGCGTTCGAACTGCGCCACGTCGCGTCCCCCCGTATTCGCAACTTCAATTATCGCTCTCTCCACCATTCGCCTCTCTGGAATTTGTATGGTCGAATAAATTTGGAACTTCCAATCTCACGTACGTGGCTTTCAACGTTGGGACTCGTGTGGCTGGTTTCATCCTTCCAGATGGCAAATTAGCGCATGTGCAG
The DNA here is from genome assembly GCA_001048715.1 of Penicillium brasilianum. Classification (NCBI taxonomy): domain Eukaryota; kingdom Fungi; phylum Ascomycota; class Eurotiomycetes; order Eurotiales; family Aspergillaceae; genus Penicillium; species Penicillium brasilianum. The sequence goes on from CDHK01000012.1 coordinate 375,646, forward strand.
ACTTGAGGCTGTTGCATCAAAGCAGAGCTTCATTTCAAAGACTGCACCCCTGCTCTTTGCTTGAACTTTCATTGTTCACTCCAGAGACTGGTCGCTGTTCCGAATCTTATCAAAGACTAACATCCCGATCAGTTACCTGAAACCTCATCCTCGCGTCGGTTCTAGGACACATTTCTCATACTACTGAATTACCATCGATCATAATGCGTGAGTCCGACCTGCTCTATCTACCATTACTCTGCCAAAATTAGATCGATACCATCACATCCTACCATCTCACTCCCGTACACCACAAAGGCCCTTGCTAAACGATGTCCACAGATATTTATCGCCGTCAGGCCCGCAAACTCGCCTGGTACGACCAAGATGGCGAGCCATCCTCACACAACCCCTTCAAGAAATTCCGCCGGCGCCCTCGCCGCACCGCCTCCATTCAACTAGAAGACCAAGCACTCCACTCCCGGAGCATGGGTGACCTGCGCCTCCCAGAGGACCAACGGCGTCGTGCCGAGTTCAACAACGACCTCGAAGGTCCCGCCTACGCAGGCACATTCCCACCCGAATCAGCCGGCAGCTACGGCCCCGCAGGATCCAATCTCAGCCAGGAACCCATTAACGATTCGGCAGACCTGTCGACAGCGCGGGGGCTTGACCTCGAAGCCGAGATTGAAGGAAACGGCAATGCGAATGCCAACGTGAATGGGACCCAGGCGCGCCAGCGCAAAGGCTTCTTTAGCAAGTTTGGCCGCCATAAGGAGGAGGAAACGTCTTTACCAGAACCAGATGATGAGAAGCCCGCCGAGGCTCATAAGTTCACGGTGGCAAGCCAGATCCGCGCGACAGTGCTCAACTCATGGATCAACGTGCTTATCCTTGCCGCGCCCGCGGGTATCGCCTTGCATGTGGTCAATGCGAACGCGATCGCTATTTTCGTGGTCAACTTCATCGCGATCATCCCGCTCGCTGCGATGCTGAGTTATGCGACGGAAGAAATTGCTATGCGCACTGGTGAAACGATTGGTGGATTGCTGAATGCCTCGTTCGGTAATGCGGTCGAATTGATCGTTGCTATCATCGCGCTGGTTAAGAAAGAGGTTCTTATCGTGCAGACCTCGCTGATCGGTAGTATGCTTTCCAATCTGTTGCTGGTCATGGGTATGTGTTTCTTCTTCGGTGGTGTGAACCGCGTTGAGCAACATTTCAATGTCGTTGTTGCGCAGACAGCGGCGAGTTTGCTCGCGCTGGCTGTGGGTAGTTTGATAATTCCCACTGCCTTCCACACGTGGTCTGATTCCAATAAGGAGAACACTGCTCCCGTTTCGCGAGGTGAGTAATCCACCCTCTAATCACCCAACGTCCCACTCCACGTTGAATACTGACATTTCGTCTATAGGTACCTCCGTCCTGCTACTCATCACCTACGGCTGCTACCTTTTCTTCCAACTCAAATCCCACACGGACATGTATAATGAGCCGTCCAAAAAGGTCGAAAAACGCTCCAAAAAGAGCGGCGATGCTAACCGCGGCATCGCGCAAATCGGCAAAATGACCGCCCGCACCATGGGCGGCTCCAACGCCCAAGAAGTCAACATCCAGGACGACGACGACGAAGCCGAGCAGCCGCAATTGTCCATGCCTGTCGCCTTGCTGACTCTCGGCGTTTCAACTGCGCTCGTGGCTGTTTGTGCTGAGTTTATGGTTGATTCTATTGATGCGTTGACTGCGACGGGTGGTATCAGTGAGACCTTTGTTGGATTGATCCTTTTGCCTATCGTTGGTAATGCCGCGGAGCATGCTACCGCTGTCACGGTTGCTTGTAAGGATAAGATGGATTTGGCGATCGGTGTGGCCGTTGGGTCTAGCATGCAGATTGCCTTGTTGGTTTTGCCGTTTATTGTTGTCTTGGGCTGGATCATGGGTATTGATGATATGGTAAGTGTTTGCGCATAAACGAGTTCTCGGAATTTATGTGTTGCGGAATGCTAACTTGGGATTACCTTGCAGACCCTCAACTTTGACAGTTTCGAGATCATCTTGCTCTTTGTGTCTGTTCTTTTGGTACGTTTCACCTCCGCTCTGACACTTAATCTAGAGCTTTCTGAGGATACTAATTGCTTTATTACAGGTCAACTACCTTATTGGAGACGGCAAATCTCACTGGCTTGAAGGCGTCCTGCTCATGATGATGTATCTGATTATCGCTCTTGCCGCTTGGTACGTACTTGGAGAAATTTGCCTTGCCCTTGACTCTGAATCCATTGCTAATCTTGGTGTATCAGGTTCTTTTAATTTGGCTTTGGGAGTCATCCGAGCGATAAATACTTCGCACCATATCGTTCCTTTCTTGGTTTTGGGAATATACCCTGTCTTGTAATTTATTTGACCTTTCACGTTTGTCTCATGCCTCGTCATCTACAAAAAATCTATTCTGTAATATTGGGACCTGTTATTTACTAGATGCGATTAGCTTTGCCGTTCCCGGTCTAGCGCCCTGATACAACTGTCATGTAACCTCTTCCTCCATCGCTCGACATAAAAGACAAGGCATGCCCTCTCGACTTATTTTTCTTCCCTCTCCCTCCCTTTAACTCCTCTATCTTGCACTGATCGCCGCCCCATTTCTTCCATTCCGGGCCCCACCGAACATTGCGCCTTAGCTTTCAGCCCGACGCTCTGCCTCTTTCAATTAACTGGCGATGCCACTCGATCTAACAAAGTAAGCTGAAAAGACCTGAGTTTGATTTCTCAAGCAAGTAACTGAATGGCTAGGCCGTAAGATCCCAGCATGTAGTTTGTCTCCTTTGTATACTGCTATAAAGATGCATAGGGCACCAGCCACTTTCAAAAACTCAATTTTCATACTTATATACTTCCTCCCATGAGACTAATCCTCGGTCATGGCCGGAACTTCTTAAATATAACCTAACATCCTTCAAGCCATAAATATTTAAATAGCTGACAGCCGCCGTGGTTCATTACCCCCCCTCCACAATCAATCTTAAGATATCATTTGTACTTCGTCACAAATTCAATCAGGGCGTTGTCTACTTCGTTCGGATGAGACCCACTCAAGAAATGAGCCCCGCCTTCCACCGTCACTAACTGTGCATCCGGAGAGTTCACGAACATCTTGACCTCCTCTTGAGCATTTGCAACCGAGTATACAACGTCTTTGGTGCCCTATAAATTGCAAGGTGAAATTAGCCAAAGCATTCTCCTAACAACTGGACATGAAGCTGCCTGATGGTAGAAAACTTACATGTAGCCACAGCACCGGACACCGGACATCGGACAGGCGGGAATGCAGCCCATCTCTTTCAGCAAGGTTAATGGCTGCCATTCGGATACGTCGACGGCCGTCATCGCCACGATAATTGGCCTTGATCGTCTTCCGCCAAAATTCGCGGAGCTCCGAGGCGCATTCATTAAAACCAATATCGATAAGGAAGTCACAGTACGCGGTGTCGGGCTCAAAGTCTGGAGAAGGCTCGTTTGTAGTCCACTTTGTAATATTGGCGCGCAGGAGCCCAGGGCCATTCCAGCAATTGAGCTGGCGCGTGCGCTCAGATTCATAGTCCAGCGAGGTTCCAAGCGGAATAATTCCTTGGATCTATGGACGTTTGAGATGAGGCCGTGTCATACTCGCGTGGGTAATCCGGAATTCACGTACCTTCTCCGGTCGCATAAGCGCCATTCGGACAGTGATCCAACCTCCTTGGCTCGTACCGAGCACAAAGGCCTTCTCGATGCCGAGGGCATCCAAGACCTGCAAGTTCATCTCCGCAGTATCCCAATAGGTCCAATTCTCACGCTTGGTTCGTGTTTGGCCATGGCCAAGCAGCTCTATGGCCAGGAGATTCATAGAGTCCGTCAACGCTTTGTCCTCGTATTGTTTTCGGTAGAGATCCGCGGAGGTGGTGAAGGAGTTGACGAGAACAAGCGTGGGCTTCTTTGCGTCATATGGGTAGGGCATATGATAAGAAGCATCGATCCCCCCCAGGTGAGGGACTCGTACAATTTGCGTAGGAGACATTTTGCCTGTCAGTTGAGCCTTAAGCGTTCGGTATGACAAAAAATGATAAAGGAGAAGGCGTTATTCTACTGAATGTTCAGTTTGCAAAGTCCAAGCAGGCTCTATATACTCGCCGGCAAGCAGCCTTCTGATGGTCCTGTTAAGCGGAAACGCCAGCCGGACGAATGGAAGGGTCAGGATGTCGAACCTTCGAACCGGGATTTGGTTGCGATCGGGGAGTTAGGCTGGTGGGGGAAAGTAGCTTAACGGAGCGCGCAGTCGGATGCGATCATCTCTTTCCTTTGCCGAAAAGGGCTTTTTGGGTTTCTGCATGCCCACCATACCCCGAAAAGGACAGTGGGGAAATGCGAGCGGGGAGAATTGGAGTCTCCGGGGTAAGGTTTCCTTACCACGCCTTACCCCCGGATGAATCTGAAAGAGAATGCCTGCGATTGCCCTTCGATATCTGCAGGAGATGCATGGATCCTAGTCCCACGACCGCCGCCCATTCAAACAATGTCTTCGTCCGCGCCGCACCCGAATAAACGGCGCAGGGCCACCTTGGCCTGCCAATCCTGTCGGCAGAGGAAATCCCGGGTAAGGACGCAGTCCGCCTCAATTCGAACGTTGCCTGAAAGCCAGCCTGGCTGACCAGAATCTCATCTAGTGTTCAGGTGATCGGCCATGTGCTCTATGCCGCGAATTGGAAATCGAATGTTTGTATTCTGGGGGTGCTGGTCCCAATAATTTGACCTTGGGAAAAAGGTGAAGAGCATTCAATTCCTTTCCACTGCCCTCTACGGGTCTTTTGCGATCGATCTGTTGGCGATAATGTTAACAAATCTGCAAGTTACATCCTGCAACTGGAGCAGCGACTAGAGAAGATGGAAGCTTCAATACGGCAGCTCCGGGACCATTCTTTAACGGCGCCCATAGACAGCAAAGAATCGAGTGAAGGCCCGAGTAGGGAGTCAGAGGACCCATTGAAAGATGCACGGGATTCTTCAACTGCCTCCGCAGCAGCACCAAATCCTGGGGACCATAATACATCAGAGCCCCTGGGAGAAACTGATGTATCTGAGAGCTCGGTAGACGGAATGGGAGCGCTGCAGTTTACAGACGAAGAAAATTGCGGTTTCTTCGGTATGCTGATTTTCTACCTATATGGGATTGTTGGTGGTACCCTGGGCGCTAATTGTGAAAGGGCCCTCTTCTAATATTGCATTTCTGCGGTATATTTCCCGAGCGATAGCAAAGACAAGCTCTCACAGGGAACCGTCCCTGATCCCGTCTCCATCCCGGAGGACCTGCGGGCCGACCAGCGGTGCCAAATCACCAACTACGGGCCGCCCGGCGAGTGTTGAGAGCCTTAATTCGAGCGCGGTAGTCAACCTCTACGCTCTACCAAGCGAGGAGCGTACGTGGAGTCTAATTCAGCAGTACTTCCATAAGACCGGACAGCTTCTGCCTTTTATCCATGAAAATTCATTCTGCGAGACATACTTTCAGATGAAGAAGGAAAGATTTTGCAAGGTTCGTAGAACCTGGCTCGGTCTGCTCAACATCGTCCTTGCTATTGCAGCAAGTCTGTCTACCAAAGGTGATATGACTGCGGAGAAACGACTACAGGAATCAGATGTGTATTATCAAAGAGCAAATGGCCTCTGTGATCGAGATTCTAAACGAAATGCCAGCTTAGAAATGGGTGAGTGTCAACGCGGGAGCTGACCTTGTCCTTGCAGTATTTCAAAGAGCTAATTCGGACGCAGTGCAATATCTTCTAATTCTGGGTCAGTACCTACAAGGTACCCAAAAGCCAGTCCAAGCTTGGACGGCACATGGGTTGGCAATATCTGCTGCGTATCAATTGGGTCTACACTCTCCGGATGCAAACCGGGGATTTCCTCCGGTGGAATGTGAGACTCGTAAACGCACCTGGTTTGGATGTGTCCTTCTTGACCGGTGAGAACAGCTCTTTATGAGGTCTTGCGCATTTCGTTGATCCGGTGATTCTAGTACTTTGAGCATGACTTTCGGCCGCCCTTGTAATATACCTGAATCCTACGTGAAGCTGGAAATGCCCTCTCAGGACTTGCAGATGTTGCGCTCGCCCGTGGAGTCTACCACTTACCGAATGTTGGAGGGCTCTTTTTTTACGGCTGCAGTGTGAGCTCTGACTTGATTCCCATATCAATTGGAAGAAAATGATCTTTCGCTAATGATATACAGAAAGCTATACGTTATACTCTATAATGTGCTCGAATCGTGCTACGGGGCCAATTTAGGGTTCGAAATTTCCACGAGCCCTTTAGGCGCCATGGCTGGGATCCTCGAAGGGCAGCGCCAGCTCGATGAATGGCGACTTCAACAGTTGCCCTCCCTGGGACTGACAGTCTGCGACAGCCCCTTAAATCTGGATGACGTTGAGAATATGGATACTGGGTCGATAATCCGCCGTCGTTTCGAAGTTGTCCTTTCCGTGCGCTATAACAACCTTCGAATACTGGTGCATCGCCGCTGCTTGGAGAGCCTCCTTGACCCAATTCAGGTAGAAGGTGACACTTCGGTGACGTCCGAAATGCGGCTACTTCAGCAAATGGGACTAAGCAGCGTCATGATCTGTGTTGAATCTGCTATGTCTATCATCTCGATTGTACACAATATGTCTGCCGGTAGTGGCTGGCGACGTGAGTTCTTGGGTGCATGGAATTATTCACTCTATTACAGTAGGTTGGGTTCTGTAAGATTTGACTTCCAGGGAGTTGAAACTAATGTAACACAGCTTTCAATGCAGCACTAGTTATTTTCGGCTCCCTCATTGTGGCATCGAAGGAGCGTGACCGCAACCCGTCAGCCTGGATCATGATTAGCCATTCCCGGTCGTATATTGACACGGCGGCTGAAGCACTGCGTCAGCTTGACCCGGGAAACCCTGTTGTTGAACGGTGTCAAGAATATCTTTCGCAGCTATCCGCAACATTGGATCCTCTCAGTTAGTTATCCCGCACAGATGCAAACCTCCCTTTCGTCCCATCCGTGCCACTTCAAGACTGGCCCTGCCCGCGCTTCAACAATTGTTTCGAAAACCCGCTGACAGCTCTTGCCTACACAACGCACAGTTTCAGAAGAGCCATATTGTGATAATAGGCTTTCTTTCGACTTTCCTACCGAATATTCAACCGGGCTGTTTTCTCTTCACAGTGCCGACTTAGTACCGCCCATGGACTTTGGCGAATTCATGATTGGTTAGGGTTGTAGCTGTTCAGTACGGCCCTCGGAATAGCGAGGCATTGACTGCCACTTAACTGTAGTGGCGCAAACAGAGAAGGGACCTCGTAGGTACAAGCTGGGCGATGCAACTGTCCGACCCTCTCGAGAGGGATTCGCCGCGGAAGGAGCAAATAGTCTCAGTATCCAGCTTTGCCGTAGGAATGAGAAAACTGAACTCTGGACAGAAACCTCAGCGTACCTTTTGAAAGATGATGTAAAAGATGTCTCTCTCAGAGAAGGATAGTATAGTGATGACTAGATCCGCTGGAAAATAGTGCGGCACCGAACCCCTGACGGCCCGGCGGCCCGGCGGGTAAGGTAATGACGGTAAATTATCTAGGGCAATGCTATGATCATTTGACAAGACCCGTGTGTCGGCATTATCATTCAGACATGATTCAACGCCTCAATTTTACCCCATATGTGTCAACCATTCCATCTCGCATGGGCTTAGACATCCCACGGGCAAACGTCCCGTCCAGCCCCAGTCAGCGAATGCGGGGGATAATCCGGGGTTTCCTACCCCCATGGGCTGGGCCGGAATGCCTAACTCCCCGGATTGGCTGCCCGGGCAGTGCAAATAATATAGTTGCATGTATACATATATATATCTCCTTCGGTATATCCAAGACTTCCTGTTGCATCAAGCACAATCCTAAGCTTTTTTTCCCTACCACAAGTAGCTCTAGAAACCCGAAACCTGGAACAATGGTAAGAAGGCTGCTTCCCAAATGTTTGAAATTTTACTCATAACCTGCAGGCCAATCAGCGTGTTCATGTTGGAATCGTCGGCGCAGGAATTGGAGGGCTGGCAGCCGCCATTGCCTTTCGACGTGCAGGAGTGGATGTCACTGTCCTGGAAGCAGCGGATGAATTGCTCGAAGTAAGTTAGCCTTACCAGTCACTAAATGATGCCGCATGCAGAAGCTCATGAAGAAAAAAGATTGGGGCCGGGATCCAGATGACGCCGAATGTATCGGTTCTGCTGCAGAAATGGGGCGTTGCAGATGTGATTGGAGACAACTTGGTTCAAATTGAAGAGCTGAATATGCGCCGCAAAGATGGCACTCTTGTCGGACATACCGAAATACCAATTGTTGAAAAGGCATTGGGCAGACCGTGGTGGCTTGTTCATCGTGCTCATCTCCACGAAGGTCTCGCGACTGTGGCCAAGCGTCTGGGAGCCGTGATTCATATCAACAGTCGCGTCATCTCACTTGACTATCAGGAGGGGGGTGAAGTCACGGTCGAAACACAAAAAGGGAATAAGTATCATTTCGACCTCTGCGTGGGTGCTGATGGCGTCAACAGCATTGTCCGAAGCACACTGTTTCCGGGCATAAAGCCGGACGCGAAAACCACCAACTGTGCTTACCGGGCGATTATACCGTATGAGCGTATCCGACAGGACCCAATTGCAAAGGAGCTCATTCAAAAGTTGACGATGGAGGTCTGGATGGGACATAATGCCTATATTATCACCTATCCCATCAGTGGAGGCGAAACATTCAACCTGGTGCTCTCGCATCATCGTCCAGAGAAGCTCTATAGTACCCAGCCGAATGTCCCTGTCGAGGAAATGCGGGATGCGTACAAGGACTTTGACCCTCGGATCAAACGCATTGTTGATATGATCACCGAGACTGTTAGTTTTACTCCCCTCCGAGAAGTTCTGGATTGCTGCTGACGTTCTGGATACTGGCAGTCACGCTGGCCGCTATTGGTGACCGGGCCCTTGCAATCATGGTCCTCCCCACAGAAGAATGTGGTTTTGATGGGGGATGCAGCACACTCCATGGTAAACCATATGGCGCAAGGCGCTGCTACTTCCATGGAAGATGGAGCTTTTCTCGCAAAGTGCGTAGGGGCAGTTACTCGTGGAAAGCTGAGTCTTCGCGAAGCCATCAATATCTACGAGCTCGAGCGGATGCCAAAAGCCTTCATGAAACAACAGGTCTCTTTTCTGAATGGTGCCATCTGGCACTTACCGGATGGACCTAAGCAACAGGCTCGTGATGCGGCAATGGCACCGTCACTTGATGGGAAATATTTGGTTCGCAGCAGCAATCTCTACGATGACCCTCAGACGGTGCTGGATGTATACGGATATGACGTTGAAGCGCATGCAGAACATGCGCTGGCAAAGTTTGCCCACGGGCGTGAGGCGTTGTATCCAGGCACTGGTTTAGCGCCTTTCATGGAGGACAAATACATGGGGTGGTTTTCAAAGTGTCAACAAAACGACCGCTACGCCGCAGTTGGAAAGCTTTAGATCATTCAGCAATCAGACTATCCTATTTCTTCCCTACATGCAATAACTGTGTAAATATATCTTTTGCTCTATGAGATTGTACCTTTGGACGAACTTGGAGCCCCGCCGTGGCCTGTGTTTGTTTCTCCTTTGATCTGTGAAGAGGCTAGGGTATTCAGGTGTGCAGATTCATCATTGTAGGCTGGTTTGTATGGTTGGGGAAGTGTTGGATCACTCTTGCACAACCATTGCCCTGTAGCGCTGTTGCCCCGTGGCCCCGTGGCCTGGCAGTTGACATGATTAGATCCACTGTATTTCCTCGCCGCTTTTAAATTCAACTGTCTCTTTCTCTCTGATAATTTGCGTGGGTGACAATCATGGCAGTTCATAGACATCGTCAGCTTCAGCTAGAGCTGATTCTTATGGTCGCAGACTATTTGCGACCTTTAAATCTCTTGAATATGGTTCAGGGCATACCTCACATTGCTTCCCTTCTCTCCTCTCGACATATGCAAGCCCAAGATGACAATGGATTCACTATATTGCATCTGATTGTGGAACAGGGACTTAAAAGCCTAATAGAACGCCTCGATAAATGGATCCCCCAGGGCTTTATTCCCGACAACGAAGGGTGGACACCTCTTCATCAAGCAATCAGGAAGGCTAATTACCGGATGGTAAAAGCACTGATTGATGCTGGCTCAGATTTATCAGCCCGGGGTTATAATGGAAAAACTTCCCTTCACCTTGCCTGCGGTGGAGATGCAGTTAGAATTGTCAGGTTGCTCCTAGACCACGGTGCAAACCCGTCCGCAAAGGATTACGACGAAAGGACGCCTTTGCATGACGCCTTGTCTCATGACATATCTGTCCGTCAGATGCTTATTACAGCCGTGCGGACCTTGACCCCCGGCAAGTGCCACGGGGGTTGACCCCCCTTTATTATGAACCTATTATAGCCCGGGAAAGTACAATTAGGGTTCTTCTTGGGGCTGGGGCAGATTCAAGATATGAGTGGAGATACTATATTACACCGCGCTACGATCCACAATTTCGCTAATGTCGTCCGGCTGTTACTTGAATTCGGTGTTGATATCACTGTGCGAAATGTCCACGGTTATACCCCGGTTTTGGTTGCTGCAATTGGCGGGTCAGATGAATGCCTACAACTGCTCCTCAAGGCCCGCGCAGACCTTTCAGGCATGGATAATCATGGACGTAGCGCTTTACATATAGCAGCTCGTGCGGGAAGGGAATCTACAGTCCCACTGCTTGTGAAACAAGGAATGGACATCGCCGCACGGGACTGCCACCGAGGCTGGACTCCGATGTGCTGGGCAGTAAACTACGAACAGAAAGGGGTAATTCAAGTTTTAGAAGATACGCAAACAAACCGATTTGCGAAGTTTGCACGGCGAGTACGCATCAAATTCTAAATGCCATTTTTGCTCAGAGCGCTAGGCATGTCGTGGTTCCGGATTTCCTGTAGCTAGATCAGCCTTATATATCACTCTTTCACCATTTATGGAACCTAAAGGTAATCAGCAAGCAGTTCGAGATGTTGCGAATTCAAAGGACAATGATTGAACAGACCATGAAGTCCCTTCGTGTGAATATTAAGATTATAAAGGGTAAAGATATAGGATAATAAATGATCAAAGCCTTTCCAAGAGTTTTGCTACTAGATTCGTGATATTTATGACTTCCATTAGTGACTCCTCAACTCCCCTCATACAAAAAAAAGAGATGTTTCAAACCACTTTTATTTTTTCTCTTAATATTAGGAATAGTAAAGAATACTAAGCGTCTATATATCTATATTATATTACGCTAGAGAAACAAAATAGAATTATACCTAAATTCTTAATAACTATATGTACCTTTTATATATAATACCCATACAAAAGGTACATGGCGAGTCAGGTGAAATTGGCGAATTCGGTGGGGCGCACCCATAAAGCAAAGCGGCATGGGGGCGCCGAAGGTGATAATACCGGATATACCACCTCCTCTTCCATCGCCCCGACATTAAAGACGAGGCCTGCCCTCTTTCTCCTCTCTCTCCGTCCCCTCAACTCCTCTCTCTTCCTCCTCTACCTTGCACTCATCGCCGCCCCCCTTCTTTCCCAATGCCCCCACCGGCCACTGCGCCTTGGTTTCAGCCGGACACACTGCCCCTTTCAGTTTACCTTGAAACGTCGCTTACGTCGCTCAATCCGACGCAGCTCGTTCTCCCCATGGGAAAGAGTGGGCGATGCTGTTCGGGGTGATAAAGGATGTTGGGTAGCAACGAAGAGAAGGGCGAGAAGGTTTTGGATGTTTCAAAGATGCTTCCTACAAACCCTAGCGTGCCATCCTTCGGAGATTCGGTTGACGGCCGACATTTATGACTAAAAAAGGTCGCAGACACGGATGCTGGAGGTGATGTAGAGCATTGACGGTCGACGCAGGAGCGAGAGCCCAGCTATTCCTTCACACCGAGACTTTTAGACCATCACGACGGCGCCCTTGTCTACCAAGGTATATATGAGTGGTGTTGAGAGGATGTCCAATTTTGATGCCATTTTCGCCAGCCCCATTATTTTCCCCACCTCGCAGATAAAAAGCCTCAGAGTCGGAGGCAATCCAGTTGTGGCACGGAAAATAAATGCACTAATTCTAGGAACGGGGTAAGCTAACTACTTGGGCTAATTCCGCCCCACGTTCCACCTATAAGATCGCCATCTGACAATTCAACATGAATTATCTTACTCGTGGCATTTTTGTACTCCTGAAGAACCCTCACGTGTGCAGCCACCTAAGACATTATGCAAAGTGGTCGGGTTGGCCTTCGCAATTCTTCTCTCTACCGGTTCTTCCTCACTCTTTGAAGCAATTAGCCACTGCCCTGTTTTGAAGCAATTCGCTACTGCTCCTATGTCTGTTGTCAACGCATACGTTTGAATATGCGGGCCTGACTTTTCACTCTTAATCACTCTTCCGTCCTCTTGAAGGTCCTCCTAAGTTTTTCGGCAGCACCTATACAATGATACCAGTACCGTCGCTCATAATATCCCGCGACAACAGCAGCTCGGACGTCACGACGCTGACATATGTTGATCCGACGAAGGAAGTTAACGCGGGATTATGGTGTCTATTTGGTGGTGCCTCGGTCTTCCTGGGCCTGCGGATCTGGGTGAAGTTCACCAGATTACACGGGCTCTGGTACGATGATTACGTTCTCGTAGCATCATGGGTATGACTTTCCAGTCTCTCACCCGCCATTCATACTTCAGTCGATGGCTCCGACAACGCACTGCTAACAAGCTTCTCGCACGCAGCTGGTCCTCTTAGTAAACAATATCCTGATATGCTGGGAATACGCCAATGGATATGTCAGCCAGACCGGCGAGTGGGACAAACGCATGCACATCGTCATTAATATCACGTCGTGCGGCACGCTTATCGGGCAGGCATGGTCCAAGACGGCCTTTGGCGTTACACTCCTACGAATAAGCAATAAATGGCAGAGTTACGTCCTGGGGTTTTGCATAGCCACCATGAATATCTTCATGATCCTCAAGTGTATCCTCCAATGGGCGAAGGTCTGCGATAGCGGAGGCGACTATCAGGCGTCGTATCGGCTCAATTTCTGCATTTATAAAAATTTCCGGAACGGTGTTAAGGAGGGAGGCCAGGGTACGTGGTCAATCCCTGCTCGGGAGAAGGCATGACAAACTGTGGCCTGTGAGCTGACAATGTGATATCTAGTTTATAACGTCATTATGGACTTTGTTTTTGCGCTGTTTCCGTGGCTGATCGCATGGAAACTGAACATGAGGAGAAATGAAAAGATCGCTCTCAGCGCCACGTTAAGCTTAGGAGCTATGTAAGTTCAGACGTCTCGGACTTGCAGCAAAGTCGCTCTCAGTGAAGGATAGTTCACTAAGACCATTCCAGAATTGCGGTTCTTACAGCTGTAAGAACGGCCTGGAAGAACGAATCGAACAGCCACGATGCTTGGTATTACTGTAAGAGTCATTCTTGCCGAGTCTCTATTTCTATTCAACAGCGCTGATATGTTGGCGATATCTCCACACAGGGAATAACGGAATGTCTAACATTTGGTACTCATCCGAAGTGGCCGGGACGATCTTGGTGCAATGCATTCCTATCTTACGGCCCTTCCTCCGCGAGATACACACCTCCCGGTTCCGCACTTCTAGGGAACAAGAATACCATGAGAGTGGCCGACATAGTATATTTCGAAGCACAGGCTATAGCTGCGAAATATCGGGGAGGCGCCACTCTTATGGCAGCTCCAGGAACGTCTTGGTTGGCGACAAAGGCCACGAGTTTATGGAACTACAGAGTGTGCAAGAAGGCTCAGAGTTGGAAGCTGGGAAAGGAAGGGGGACCTGTCGAAATCAGGTTGATCAAACATTTATTAAGGAGCCTTAGCTTTGACGAGCTGCAGCCTGCAGATGACTAAAATACGCTCAAAAATATTGACGGTTCATGAGTTTCGACACCCCTACCCCCTGGATTATATGATATTTTGCCTGTTACCAGCCAAAGGTAAATGGTGGAGACCCTGTGTATCAAGCGAAGGTTTCAAGACTGGGGAAAGTAAAGGAAGAGAAAACTATCTTGGTGGGGTGATGTTTGATAACAGGGCTTGGCGGGTGCAGAATAGTGGTGGTTAAGGTTGATGGGGCGGTCGAGCGGGGGCCAGCTGGTGGAGGTTACGGGTGGAAAGGCGGCCGTTTCTGGCGCCAGGGGCTGTCATTTTCGGCGTCGATTTCATAGGTCCTTATATTCCATGTGTAATATTCTAATGATGGTTTCTTGCTTATTAGGGTTTGGGGGTTATCAGATTCTTATCTCTATTAAGTGCCCACTACACAAAGACCACACTAAATCCTCTCCCCCTTCACAGAATAGACGAGGAGATTGATAGATGGACTTCAATAGAGAACAAAGAACCCACCGTTCTCTAAATAGGATAATTAAACTACACACCGTCTCACTCTCACTTGCAAACTCATCTCCTCCCCTATCTCGTACCTCAACCCAAAACTCCCCCCGTCAACACTCTCCAGAGCCCCCAAAGCCCTCGAAAAGGATTCAAAACACCTGATATTCGTATCCGCATCTTCCCACGAAGACATCCGTTCATGCCATTCAGAAACACTAATTAAGTGTCCCCTAAGCCCTGCGTGTTCACTCCTGATCCCGGTCGTCCCGAAACTGCGATGTAAAAGCGTAACTCACGGCGTTGTGCATAATTGCCCACGAGCGTGTATCAAGAAACTTCTGACGGCACTGGCAGCGTGGTTAGTCGTTTCAGATCTTAGATTAGGCATATCGACGTCGATATTCAGTGTGCTAGGCTTAGTGTTGGTGCTAGTATTATCTGATATAGATTCGAGGATGAGTCGTGAGAGTCGGCATATCCCATAATTAATATCAATACGTACTATTAAACTCTCCAGATAACCCTTTAGTGTGCAACAAGCGGTGTTGCCTCGTTCCATATATCTTCAATCCGGGTGTTATAGGTTTAGTGCGCTAGTCGCAGTAGGAGTATCGGTGGAAGTACTGACGAATGAAAACTTCAGGGATGAAAAACTACTGACCCATCAGGATACATGCACTATTAGTATCCAGGGCACTCCTCAAGCAGTGCCCAATCAACGCCATGGCCTAGATTTGGTTCATGTAGGCGTTGTTGAAGAAATTCGAATAACTAAGACGTTGAAAAGGTGAGCAGACTAGAATTATTGTTGGCTGTGGATCTGGACTCTGTTAACAAGTATCTCGATGTAATTGCTACACATACTGTAAACCTCCGATCAAAGATTACGCTCTTTAATCGGATCATTCGTGAACTGTACTCCACCTGCCAGCAAAACGAATAATAGTGCCAAACGCGACGGGTCAACGTCATTCAGCAAAAACGGTTTATTACGGCGAGACAAATTGGCCCGCCGGTCGAGAAAAGCAAGCAGTTCGACTTGTATACGCAGGCTTAATATACTTGCCAGCTCGTATCTGTATCTATAAGTTAGACCAGGCCAATCTCACGATCAAACCAACAATTTGCAGTTATATATGTAGCCCCCTCACCGCGTAATATCACAATCTCACCGCCAACATTATTAAATCGTCCCGGTAAATTGACAAAGCTCAAGATAATCCCTCTTTATACAACTCAGATACGGTAATTGCCATCACACCGTACCTTACGAGGCCAACAGGGAACACGCGAGTTGGTCCCACGCATGCGAGGGTTTCCCTTAAGCGACTCGCTGACTTGAGCCGTATCGTATGGATAAGGATGAGCGGGGTGTTTTGTGTTGGTCGATATTAAGTTGTCAATCTCCATAATCGCGGCTCTTTGAACATTTTTTGGATATCACTAGTGACAAAAAATAGAAACTGGTGAAACGGGTATAGATCCGGGAACCGACTCTATAGATTTGCCGCGGGATGCCGGGGAAATAATTACGTCATCCAGAACTAGACCGATTCGGCACCCCCACTTTTGTTAGTTTGTGATAGGGGAAATCTTCAGATGCAGGCCCAGCCTAAGGCCAAGGATATATTCTCGGTTTAGAGATTCTCGCTCGTATCCGTGGCTTTGCCAGCAATTGGTGAATATTTGATTCACTGGGGTAATCCTTTCCGTGGTTTATCTACTTCTAGCTAGCCTTACAATATTTGTAGGATATATCAAAGACAGAATAGAATCTTGGGATCAGATTATCCAGCTCAACGGGCTCCAACGATATACTACCAGGGTCTTAGAAGGGTTCAAGCCAAGGACTCACAACTATAAGAAAAAAAAGAAAGTATTGTGGTAACACCGATGTGAACGGCTTGTATCAATTGAAAGACACACAACGATAAAAATGGCTCACAGCTCAAAACACAGGCTGAAAGCACCGAAACCAGATCCAAAAGACAAAAGGATACACACTCGACATAACGCCATGGCTCATAATCACATCCCAAAAAACAATAACTCGGTTCAGGGTCGGCTTCGGGATACAAAATGCGATACCCAGCAACGAATAACAGGAAAAAAGAAAACAGGCTCTCAGAAGTCAATCACAGCACGCTCCGATCCGATCCAATCCAGTTCACTCGTATCCAGCCCATCAAAATGGCCCAAGCCAAAGAAAACCTATCCGCCCTGCACGTTTTTGAGGAAAGTCGCCCGCGATTGTAGATAGAGAGAGAGGAAGAGCGGTAAGAAAGTAGGTGGACAGGAAGAAAGAGGTATAGGTGAGGTAGGAAGGCAGGACGGAATAGGTAAGAAAAAAACAGGTCAAGGAAAGTCGTGAAATATAATAGTACAAGGTCATCCACGGAAAGCGTACACCTACCGAGTGAACTGTGTCCAGACAGTGCTCAGCCAGCCAGTAGGAATGCCCACCTCGGAGGGAGCCGTCTGCGACAACTGTGCCCACTCGCAGCCATCCAAGAAGGCGAGCACATCGTCACCGCCCAAGCTGGTAGAAAGCAGACTCGTGTCGGGTCCCTCGGTGGAAGTCAAGGGAGGCGAAGGTGCGAGCTGAGTGACAGAGCCCGGGGGTGGGAGAACTGGCATGCCGTTCTGAGCAGAGGCATTGATGGGAGGCAACGACTGAGAGTATGGAGGTGGAGGTACGGATGGACGTGATGGGAGCCATGAGTTGATAGGCTGCAGACGGTTGGTCGTTGCAGTGAGATATTGCGAGGGTGACTGGGTGGTTGCTGCGATGCTAGGCAGGCTAGGAGGCGAGGAGGTATACATTGGTCCATCCGGGTGGTGCTGCTGCAGCGAGGGCAGGGAGTAGGGGGACTGCGAAGGCATAGGCCGGCTGTTGGGGAGCGGCAGGCTGGGACGGCGGTCACCCTCGTGGCCCGGAGGAGGCAGACCGGGGCTGTTGATGGGGACCCACGATTCGCGACGACCACTAGCACCCTCAAAGATCTCGCTACCATCAAGGTCGCTCTTGACAGCATTGCTACCGGCATCGCTGAGGTTCATGGCGCGCTCGGGCATCGGCTCACCGGTCACGGCAATCGCAGTGCCGTCGTCATCAAGGGACTCTGACAGCTGATCTTCGATGGAACCAAAGTCGAGGAACAGCTTCTCCAGGAGCTTGAACTCTTCGAGACCGCCACCAGATCCACCTTCACGAACGGGTCGAATACCATTGGCGGCACCGTGATCGGATGCATCAGACATGCTGTCCAGGCGATTGCGAGAGTACCGTCGGAAGTCACGCTTGACTTTGGAAAAGTAGCTGTGCAGACGATTGAGGGTGCGGAACCAGCCGGTGGCCATCCTCAGACGAGGTCGCATTTCACGCAAAATATCAAGGGCCTTGCGAGCTTGAGCAGCCCCGGGCTGGTGGCTGTCGTGGCTCGGGGGAGGTGACCGGACACCCAGCAGACCATCGGGATCCATGTGAGGAAAGTGGTTACCGTACACACCGATGAAGGCAGCATTGTAAATCGCAAAGCCGACCAGCGGGCTCTCCACGAGGGCTCCCCGGGCCTGGCAGGTGACCACGAGGTCGATCATTTGGCGCGCGGCCTTGAACAGCTCGCGAGCACTATCACGCCAAAACGCCTCGGGGGGACCGCTGACTTTATCAGAGGGGAACAGTGGCTCATCTAGTGGGCCGACGGGCTCATTGCAGCGGAGTGGCAGGAATGGGATGTAAGCCCGATGCAAGACGATGACAGACAGGAAGTAGACGACGTGCATCACGGTATAAGAAGCCAGAGTTGTCTTATACATGATGTGGGTATCGGTATTTCGTAGAGAATATTGCAGGTTGCGGGAGAGGCTGTCTTGGAACTCATTCAGTTGCATACGCAAGGATGCGAAGCGGGATTCGGGGTGCCAGGGCGGGTACTGCTCGGTTCGTCGCCCGCCCGCACAGGACCACTTGGCAATGCTTCCCCAGATTCGAATGATGCGAATCACTCGGCTGAGTACCGACTCTTCCGCGCCAACCTCCCAACGATCAACGTCGTCTTCACTTGAGTCCTTACGTCGCGAGATTGGTGACCAGGCCTTGCCGTCCGCATTCCCGTTAGCCGTCTGAAGCTTCTCATCACCGAACCCGCCAATACTCTGTCGAATACTGGGAATTTGCACCCCCTGGGAACCGAAACTCTGGGGACGGCGTGTCGTCGGCTCATTCAAACGGGCCGTCCGTACGCGCTCGCCGAAAGCAAAAGCATTGTCACTCGGAAGCTGAATTCCGAGCTCCTTCACCCGGATCATTCGAGGCCGATACTTTCCGCTGCTCAGGCACCGGTCCAATAGGAAGCAAGCCCAGAATGTCCTCCGCTTCGTCTCCTGTGCGATGATATCGTCGGAGGCAAGTTCCTTGGGCTCCACGCGGCGGGCGAGGCCGAAATGATCCGCCTCGGTCTTGAAGCCGGGCGATGAGCGAGAAGCCTCGCGCGTCGGAAATTCGTTCTCTAATTCAAACGGGAGACCCATGGCTTGTGCAAGTCGAATGGCCATGCCCACGTACACCCAGGCGCTCTTTCCACGGCACACCCCCCATTCGTGTAGCGCCAGCATCAACAGAGCTTGTACCCGAGCCAAATCGGGTACTGCGAGGCTTGCGCCATCCAGGCCGGCCAGCCGGCTGCGCAAAGCTGTCGCATAGAATTCGGATGCGGCGAGAGGATTGGAAGCGTGGCCGGGGGAAGCCGGCGAGTGAAAGGCCACGAGGGGAGGGTGGAAACGAGCCGTGAGCGCCAGGACTCCGAGGGGAATCAACGACGATGACGAGTCGGTCTTGAGGGCCGAGTTATGTGCTGCATCCTGGCCATCTAACGGAGCCACTGATGGGGGGACAGGAGGTGTGGAGAGAAGTCGGATCTGGCCGAGGAAAGTCGCAGGATGTAGGAAGGGCAAAAGGGTCGCGAAATGTGACTGGAAGAGGTCAAAGACCGCCTCCCAGACCTTGGTGGTAAGAAGGGACGAGTCCAAGGCATCCAGGCCCGCCTTGGAACCGGGGGATGCGCCAGACATGCCGATAGACTTGCGCGGGCGCGAGCGTTTCGGACCATCCCAATCACCATTCCGATCCTCTCCTTCTGCGAGAGTTGCTAGATCACGTTTTCCGGTCACGCCAATCGCCGGGGTGGGATAGACGCATTCGCGGCCGGAGGATTCGCAAGCACGGCAGGTGGTGTCGATGCCGGCATTGACGCACTTGATCTTACTGCGCCGGCACCGGGCGCAGGCGATGCTGGATCGCATGGCTGTGGATTTCGCAGACCCACGGGTCTGGGGTAGGGCGAGAAGGCTCGAGTTTATATACTGCAGGTGGTTTGCGAAGGCCCATCTACCTGCGTTGAGAATCCGGAGGGGGAAGCCAGGAATGAGGGGTGGTTTGGATGGGGAGTGAGAAGTGAGGAGGGAGAGGGAAGTTGTACGAGTCTCGTGTTTGCCCGGTTCGGCGGGTTAGTTCTCAGGCGGGCGTGCTCGGCTATTTTTATGGGACGGAACCCGCGTCAGTATTGCATATGCCGAGTATAGATTTCAGACCGGGTCGGACAGTCTGGAAGATCGAGAGACTCACAGGATGATGAGCAAATCGTGCGCAGCACTGCCAATGGAAACCGCGATGAAGCCGGAGGGAGTGTAGAAGGAGGAGTGTGGGAGTGTAGGAGTGTAGGAGGAGAGGGAAGGGGAGCCCAAGCGGGAATGGGAATGGGCGGAGTGTGGGGGAAAGTCAGAAGAGTCGGGGCTGCGGACCGGGAAGGCGAATTGGGGGGTCGGGAGGGAACGGAGTCGAGAACGCCGAAAAAATTCACGGGCCTGGGGGAAAAAAGAAAAGAAAAGGAAATAAATATCATAAGAGAGGGGAAAACCCACGACCAACGGAGAGTGCCTAGATTCCGAAAGGGAAAGGGCCAAAAAAAAGAGGGAAAAAAAAAAAAGAAAAGATGGAGCCGAGAGCCGCTGGGGAACTGGACATTTGAAATTGCGGAGGCCCAAAGTATGCAAGGCCCGAGTGGGATTTCGTGGAGGAGCCCCACCACAGACGTTCCGAGCTCGAGTCACGACGGATCTTGGGATTATATTGACGATCGAGACAACGAGAAGAGGCTACATACATTACTCTAGAATATAGTATATCCTACTATATACCTATCTCGTCCGGGAGGAATCATAATTATGATGATGATCCTCCATCTGCAGGATTCCGGGGTAGACGTGGCAGAAAACCGGGCCTGGCTGACTTGCCGAGGAAGCTCGACCGGGAAAGGCAGTCGAAGACGAGCTTTGCGTTCCGACAACCTATATACCATATCCGACCATGACACGTTTTATACATGGGCGCATAACATATACTGTTTACTACATTTCTCACACTCGATCCCCCATCAATATTCTACCGCCCAATATTATATCTCCCCTCTCATACACCCGGATCCGACTCGTTTCCCCCGGTCGCCCATTTACCGACCGAAAAGCACGGGCCAGCAACCACCCGTCGTGGTACCCCCCGGAGCACAAGCGACCAGCGCCCAGCGACGGAGTATACTCTCGCCCTTGTCTGATGCCTCACTTCCCAGTTCAAATTCGAATGGTATCTCGTAGTGACCGTGACCTACTCTGCTTAGTGACCTACTAGCCGAGATTCCAACCAGTTTGATTATCCTCACTGGCTACCTTGACTACATCATAACATCATTTTGATCATCATCTCACCGTTCCATCCAGTGTACGCCCTGGCTCAACGGCCGATCCGGTCTCCGGTCGTTCTCCTAGTTGCCGAGCAAAAAAAAAAAAAAAAAACTCTAGGGGTTCCTGGTCAAGTGACGAGTCTTTCCGATCTTCTTCATTGGACCAGAGTTCCAGGAATTGTACGTAACTTTCCGTTCGGCTACACCCTTTCCGCCAGGGTATACTTGGAAGATAGAGCACGCTTGCTTGACGTAGATCATCCCCATAGGTCTCACTGCGAACTGTATGTATCATATCCTATAATATAATATAATGAGTAGCCCAGGATGAGCGCCCTGCCCGACTCAAACTCGTCCGCATAACGGGCTTATTGCCCTCCTGTACTGACTCGCCCGGCTCCCCATCTGTTGCCCGACCGTGCCTGTCTATTCTCTTCAGCCCGATCGGCAACGTCTCCCCAGAAGGGAATAAAGACCAGATTGTCAGATCCAGGCCCGGGGGCCCCCGCCAAAAAAGAGGACGTGCATTTGCCGTCGGGAACTCCCAAATAGGAAAGCGGCACGACCGAGCTTTACTTCGGACAGCTGTGCGAGGGCCGAGTCGGACAGGATACCTTCGTCATGGCAAATCGTAGGGTACGAAGAGTACCTCTTTTAATAATGAAAAAGGCAGGGTATGACTACTATCCCAATAGAGGACGCTCCGCTGAAGCCGAATACGGGCTAGCCCAGGGAATCCGTACGGCTTGCTTTTTCCCCCGGAATCCAGTTTGGGGTCGATCGTAGACGATCCAAAAGAAGGCATAGTTGGGAGACAAAGACAGAGTAGGAAATGACTGCCCTCGACGTGAAAGAGAGAAAGAGAGAGACAGAGGACGGTCTCCGACACGGGACGAGGTCTGTGGTCCGTGGTTCCTCGGGTATTCCCCGTGTTTGCTCGTGGGACGGACTTTGATCTTGCCTGAGCCCCGGTACCACATGGTGGCCTATAGGGAAATGGACTTCCCCTGGGACCACTCGTGACGACCTGGCACCGTCCACAATCCACAATCCACCATCTAGCATTGGGGCCATCGGGTGTCAGCGAGTCTAGGCGATCCAATCGAGAAGAGCGAAACATCCTTGTTCGCTCCCCCGGAGCTCCCCGCGGGGGAAGAGGACGAGATCCGCCGAGACTTAGGTTGTGGAAAGGTTAATCATTGATCAATGCTCGTCAACCATTCACCCGTTTACCCTCGCTTGCCAATTCGGAAGTAACATCAAGGGACTGGTCGGATTACTCCTACAGTTCCGCACGGAGCATGTCACTGATGGAGACCTGGTCTCGTTCATGGTTCTTACTCGCTCGCTTGTGCGATGAGGTACCGTGATGATGCTAGTGGTAGTGTCAAATGAATGGTGATAATATTAGGTCCTTTGCTTTCCTATGTGCGGCGGCCTCCGCGGCGTATTATAATCATGGTCATTGTTGCTCTTCTTCGTCTCGGGTTTAATCTATCACGGTTCCGCGCTGTATGTAAGTATGGATACTGCTGTTGTATCTTGGACGTGTTCCTGCTCTGCCCGGTGATTGCCATATTCTCATCCTTGGAATTGCTTTTGCCACATCCATTCGCTTCCCATCGGATGTCTGCCAGACCAACTCCTTGAATAAAGGTCGGTTCCCTCCACAGTCCGTGGATCGGCACAGCGAACGGAACACGATTGGATGCCGCACGGAGGACAGCACAGAGCACGGATTGTACACACCGTGTAATTGTCACTGTCTGGGGCTCCGGGGTAAGACTGCACCGCTTCGCCTCTAGAACAAACGTCTCGCACCGAACCCGACAGGGGACTCGGGACGGATGATCCTAGTCGAAAATGACATGGGGTTTGACCAGGGTTGATCACTGCGTAGTCTCGTCATCCCCTGTATCCCTACCGCATACCTGTCGACCGTAGTCCTCGGCACCGATCCCCATGATGCACTTCTCTCCACAGCCCAACCCCAAGATTCAACGCAGTAAATACCTGTTCTCTACAGTACATATTCTCACCCCTTACATCGAGCGTTCCCATACCAGGAGCGCGGAAAAGTCACCGAGATTTCTCCCCCACCTACGGCAGACCCGTCGCGTTTCGGCCCCGTCCGAGTAACGCCCCTAACCCGCTGATTGGCCCCCAGCCTCCGAGGGCCGACCCCGGGCAACCCCGCATTTGCTGAATTCACATTAGGTAAGTCGGGCCATTGCGAGCCGACCAGAGAAAATCTCGGGTTGGAAGGAATGGGGGGGGGAGAAAAAATGTGGTGGTTGCACCAAGAACATGACCGGACGAAGAAGAGGAGCGGGGCTCTATGTGGAAAGAAGCAGATCAAAAAAAAAAGAAATATTCCCGAGAAAATTAGTATCAACCAATCGATTTTTAGAGGATTGTTGTTTGGTTCGGCCTCGATGAAGACAAAGGAAGCGGAGTAAACAATAAGAGGCGGGTGTACCAGATATACGAAGCACAGTATGTGGCTATGTGACAATGTGGCTTTCTCCTCCGACGTATATACCCTGTCCTCTCGATCATGTGCCCCAGTGCCCGGCCACGAAAGTATTCTTTTACGCCTCGCCTGTCAAATTATGCCCGGCGGATCCCCCGGCCTCTCCCCGAACAACAGCCCTGCATTCTCCGTGGTAAATCCGCGTAAAGTAGTACTGGCCGTAGCCAAGCAATCTATATGTTTTAAGCTATTCTATATCTCGAGCAGTACCGAGTACTGTACACTGTACCGTAGAAGTAAGGGTGGCTATCGCCCTCGTCGGAACCTAACCGGCCACGACTATCCTCGGCGAATCATCCGCTGGAAAAGGAAACTTAACCTGGAGGGCGTGACGGGTAGCGGGACTGGTTGCCCGAAGAGTCCTTTAGCGACCGTAGCCGTTCGGGTGGACTTTCACGCTGTACAGCAGTACTACATCAGCACTGCGACGGAGTTACTCTATACTACAAGAAAGGAGACGTAGTATAGAGCAGACCCTGTGATGGACACAACACAGATTTAAAGTAGGATTCAAGTATTTACTCTAGCAAACCTATTAAAAGCGCCTAATGCGACTCTATCGTCTCCCCCACACCCTGTCAATCACCCTCAGTCCTTGCCCGCTCCCGAGGATCGAGCGGTGCTCGGCCCGCCTTTTTTTTCTTTCTTTTCTTTTTCCGGCAGGTCCCTTTTAGGGGAAAAAAAAAAGAGACCAAACCTTCTCCCTGTCTCCTCCCATGTGGCCTTCTTGGCATTGGTGAAGGGCTAGTCCCAAGTTGTTCAACCTTGTCGAGGTACACTGCAAAGTTCTCCGTACAATACCCGTCCAATGATATGCAATTGCGACATTTTCGTTTTATTTTCTCTCTGCCTCACCACCAGCTCATCGGACTCATCGTCCAATCCTCCGATCATTTCGCCGGAGACAACCCGAACCCGGGCGCCTCAGCTGACGGTTATTATTAAGAGAAATCCCGCGATCCACAATTCTTCCTACGGACTCCCCCTCAACGGAGTAATAACGTCGGGTAGCGAACAGTCACTACAGTAATAGCTGGCCGACCTGCCCAACGAGGTATTCCCTAGCACCCCCTGGCAGTTACCACCCCACGGAGTTACACATGGTATGGGATGGAGCCACAATTCTTGTAGAATCAGAACCGTTACTTCCCTTTGCACACCCCCCTCCAATGACTTTTACCCAATTGAATTCATATCCGCTACCCGCCAGAGAAAGGCCCAACAGACGAGCAGTTGGAGCGTTGGCGAATCCTTTGGTTTCAAACTCCACCCCCAAAACCAAACCTCGCAAAAGGAAGACACAGGCTCTGTTTGGTCAAAATTGTCCCTCCACTCCTCATCCTTCGTCCCCCCATTTCCCGATCCCCTTTTTACCCGAGTTCAAAGGGGTTCCCGCTCCGCGCTCCGGATTACCGAATCGGTCTGCCATAGCCTCGATGACCATTTATGTACTTTTATTCTGCGGCAACTCCCGGCGGGAATTTCACTCATTTACTCCGTACTGGGGGGTGAAGTAAATACTGTAGTAGTGATGTGACTATGGATACCTACGGAGAAATTGGAGAACAGTTACTACAGTAACTCCTGGAGCTATTGTCCTGTGCGGGTTCTTCCAGTATCCTTCCATAGATCTAAACGCATCCGACCTAAACTCTGCATTAGCGAGAATGCATCTCCTCGTGGTCTTATGCACCTCTTGTACTTATTTCACACCCTGCCAGATGCTCAGGTTGAACAGAGGCCTCCGCCCTGGAAAACCGGAAAATAAACTATCGGGATCTTATCCACCCACAGTTCCCGTCGCAACACGGAGCCGTGTCCGACCGTTCCTGAACCCTCTAATTCTCCGGACATACCGCAGGATGTCGACGAGTAAAAGAACTGCAGAAAAGGGGCCGAGAAATAGAATAAGCATAGCTCCCTCTTCTACGAAACCTCATCTTAAACCACCTTAATAGGTCCCTTCTACCCTAGTATTCTGACGTCCCATCTTTCTCCATCGCATCGTCACAGGGTTGCCTGCCAACCATCGGCCCGACCGATATTTTTCATTCCCCGACAAACCCACCCTCACTACTCCAACAACCAACCATCCTAACCCAGTGCCCCCAAAATCTCCACATCGGCCCCGGGTAAAAACTTGATCAGAAGCGTCAAGGCAAGTCTGCTCCGGTGGGATGCCGATTCCGAAATTCCCACGCAGGCCGCCGCGTGATTTCATTATGATTCGGTTTACTGGGTGGGAACTTAGGTGTGTGGGTGTG
Organism: Penicillium brasilianum; assembly: GCA_001048715.1. Taxonomy (NCBI): domain Eukaryota; kingdom Fungi; phylum Ascomycota; class Eurotiomycetes; order Eurotiales; family Aspergillaceae; genus Penicillium; species Penicillium brasilianum. The sequence continues at coordinate 401,670 of CDHK01000012.1, forward strand.
GGCGTGGGGGTGCGTGTTAGTACGGGGTTACATAGTCGGTAATATGTAGCAGGATACTGTACATAATTCTGGTACTTTGTGCACGCCGTGCTCCGTAATGCCTGCTAGGTTAGAAGTACTGTAGGGCTTAAGGTCGGAGGCGGGGTGTGACTCGAGTCTAACCCTACGGCTAGATTCATCACGGAAGGGACTCGGTGCGTCTGGAAGGCAAAAAGGCAAAAAGCCATATTCGAACGAGGACTGATTATGTACACGGTACGAATTAGTTACCCCATCGTGAATGGAGGACAAATTGTTATCCACAATGTATCCGTAGAATAAACGGGATAAATTGTACTATGACGGCAGGCCGTGACTCTGCCCAACCCTGATCACACTCGCATTGGTATATCCCCGAATATCACCCGTTAAATTTCCTCAGCCTACTGCAACCCCCGGTCCAAAGATAATTTAGCCCGCTACACCCCTAGTCCGTCTGGAGCTTGATCCAACTAGCTAGCCCGCCTAGGCGGCGCCTAGGCGGGCTGGACTTGTCAATGCGCTGCGCTGCGCCCCCGGACCTGGGTTAGGCTAATAAGACAGGCCACAAAGGCAAGGCCCCGCCCCCGGTTAAGTAGCCACGGTAGGGCTCTCTATTCGGCGGCAGAATTCTAGCCTGAAGTTGGTTAATTCGAATCCGTTCGCTTTTAGGCTTCTCGACCGGAATGAATAAGACGACTCATGGCCGGTCGGCGCTAGTGAATTTCAATAGGGGCGGATTTAGTCGTTAATCCGCAGGATACAGGTCTGTTTGACGTTTTATCCAGATACTCTTGTACATATTCTACACATATCTATACATATCTCGGGTATTAGCCGACGGATTCTGGCGCGGTTTATCTATCACGATCCACTACGGAGTAGACAGCACCCTATGCGCAGTAGCCAACCCGCCGATTGCTGATTTCCCATTGAATCCTGGTAGATCCCTGACAGATTCCCATGTCTCTATTACCCAGAAAACCGATTTCTCAAACATTGACACCCACCACTTCATGGTCATCACCAAAAACTGTCGAAAAGAAAAGAGAAGAAAACCAGTCACGCAGCCCCTGAATTCGGGTTCGGCTAACATTGGGTCTATCTGTATGTCCATCAAGTGCCAAAATCTGAAGATAAGGAACCTGACACTAGTCCTGACTGAGGAAACCTACCCCAAATCTGGATGAAGCTACCCCCCACATGTCCCCAATTTGATTGGAACTTCATTATTAATGTCGCTCTCCTATCTTTCTCTTGTAACTTATCTCGCCAGATACAAGCATGAATTCAGATATCTTATCGGTAATCCATCTTGTACATTCCAGGTAGCCGCTATATAGAGTCACGATGTAACAGAAAAATAACATTTTTCGGTTTCGTTCTTGCTTCCAAAAGACACAGGAGGCATCATGATTTCCTCAAAACTATTTGGTCTGCCAGCTTTGCTGTCTCTCCTCCTATTCCTCCCCATCAATGCTATCGCAATCGTCAATCTTAAGGGGCAAACTATCGAGTTTAATGGCAAGACATTCTACGCCCCTCCAAAAGCAGTAGCAACACTTAAAACCGCTGCTGGGGCCCAGATCGGCAATACCAATGACTTGCAACCTCTCACAGTGGTTTTGACTGATACATTGACGCTCACAAGCTCTGTCCTTGAGTCCTTAGTTGAAAATTATTCATCTATAGATGATGTTTTCAACACCGGATTCCTTGAAAATATATATGTTGAGTACAATGGAACTCACAAACACCCATCTGAAAGTGTATCCGGTTCCTCTTCTTGGAAAAAGAAGCTCCTTGGATTTGCATCTGCATACAATACCAAAGCGTCGATGAAGCTGTCCTCGTCCAAAAGCCTGCCTGCTGGCCCTTACTTCTTTAATCCGTCCAGCGGAGAGGTCTTTGAGGCCTATCTTTTGTATTCGGATACAATGGGCTCTTTTACTCAGGGCTTAATCCCAGTTGGTAACGATGGGTACGGTGTCTTGTCAGCGAGCCTGCCTGGTTATGCTTCGTTGACAATCGGTGTTCCGTCGAGATTGTACTACACGAAGACGGCCGAGAAGCCTTTGGCAGGTGTACGCATACCGTTCTTTTCTTATCTTTCTAACAAGCTCTATCTGTAATAAACTAACAATCACACAGGTCCGTCTTGGAGTGAAAGATATTTACGACATCAAAGGCGTCAAGACCGGCTGTGGTAACCGCGCCTACTTCGATATTTATCCCGAAGCCAACACCACAGGTCCCGCTATCCAATCACTCATTGATGCCGGAGCCGTCATTGTCGGAAAGATGAAGACAAGTCAGTTTGCCAACGGTGAGACTGCCACAAGCGACTGGGTCGATTATCATTCGCCCTTCAACGCCCGTGGAGACGGGTACCAAGATCCCAGCTCCTCTTCATCGGGTCCTGGATCCGGAATCGGAGCTTATGACTGGCTGGATCTGGCAATTGGCAGTGATACGGGAGGTTCGATCCGCAACCCTGCACAGGTGAATGGATGTTTCGGTAATCGGCCCTCATGGGATCTGGTCTCATTGACGGAGGTCATGCCCCTGTCTCCACTCTTGGACACTGCGGGCTTTTTGACAAGAGATGTGAAGTTGTGGAGGGCCGCCTCTGAGGTCATGTACAAGAATGCAGGCTTGAAGTCCTACACGAAGTATCCGAAGAGTATCAAGACCATTGATTTCCCTACTAGTGCTGATACTGCGGCCGATGCACTTGTGCTTGATTTCGTGGACAAATTAGCGGCATATCTAGGTGGTGCTAATGTTTCGACGTTCGATCATGATGAGTTGTGGGAGACCACTAAGCCTTCAACTGTTTCTGAAGATGCAACTCTTAAGTCTTTGTTGAATATTACTTACCCTATTCTCATTTCAAAGCAGCAGTATTCTCTTGTTGCTGCTCCGCTGTACGAGAAATATGAAGCCGCAAATGGAGGACGGAGACCTTTCATTGATCCGGTTCCTCTTTCCCGCTGGGGATTTGGATTGGAGTACCCCGAATCGCAGCTGGATGTCGAGATCTTGCACAAGGATATCTTTAGTCACTGGTGGAATAGTACGGCCCAAGTGTTTGATGAGAAGACCTGCTCTGACAGTCTCATGCTGTACGTTGGAACTGCAGCAACACAAACGTATCGCAACGTTTATCGGAGGTATTTAATCCCTTGTGCTTGTTATCCAAGCACGAATTCATGTTAACAACACGTTATTCTAGTCTGCCCGGTATTCCCACTGGATTTTCAACCTCTCGCATTGCCAACTTTGCTGGTGTACCTGATATGGTTGTTCCAAGTAAGTGTCCCCAATGGAGAAGACAAGGATAAATATACTAATTTCGACGGTCAAATAGTTGGTCAAGCACTGTATAACTCCACCATCACCCTCAAGGAAGAATATTTGCCGGTGGCAGTCGATTTCATTGCCCCTCGCGGCTGCGATCTGATGATTTTCAATTTGGTGAATGAGCTAGTGGAAGCAGGAATCGTGAAGGAGCCTGTTGCCGGATCGACGTTGTATGGAGATGGTGTAATTTATTATTGATCGAAAAATCACGAGACATTTTAGATACTATTGATACCTGTGATATGCACATGTACAATGCCTAATTTACTCCTTCTGGGACTCCCATATACTCTAATTTCGTGAATAACGGGGAACGTCGATATTGAATTTCTTCATTCATCTTCACATATAATCATCCCGCTTGACGCTACTTTCAACATACTTTGACTTGGGCTCTTGAGAATGCTCAGAATTTCTATCCAGTGAAGTGACTTCTGGTGTAAAATAAAATATTCAAGAGCTTTCTGTCATCACGTCCGTGCCCTACATTTTATATTACACCACTTTACAGATCAGGTGTTTTTGTTCGAGATCAGTGTACTGGCTGATAAAGGGGGATTTTCTACTTAGAATTCAAGTAGAATAGACAAGTTACGATCTAGATCCCCAGAATTATTCAACTCTTTCAAGATGTCCCCATAGTTAGTATTCTGTAATATTGCGAATATTCGGAGGGAGTAGTCATTCCCGGAGCTAAACATGTTATTGTGTGCCGCACCTACTCTATTCACGAACCGAGACAATCTAAAGTATTCAACTTGAACGCAATGAAATCTCAACAATTCATGCGGGATCTGCTCCGCAAAAATTCAGAATCCACTCGGCAACCTGACCACGTCCGGATTGTCTCCGTGCCGACTCCGAACTGAATCCGGTCCGTCTATCTATTACTAGATTGCCGGGCACAGTTTCCGCCATTTTGTTGGATCTGTATCCACCCGAGTCATAGATCCATTCATTCCAAACAAATCTCCGGCAAGGTTAATCTCTAGCTCGAGTGCTCCGAAGTCTGATCATGCCTGAAACAGGTATTCTGGGACCGCTCCTTCATTTGGTTGGTGCCGATTTTCCGGCAGCGCGGGTTCTGGCGCATCTAATGAAGGCAGAACTTGAAATATGATGGAAAAGTCTGATAACAATATAGAGCAACGGAAATATGTTCGAGCCCTCTCATAGTATATACATAAGATTGACCTCGCCGTTCGATCACCCTCTACGTCATATCGACACACACGCCCTCAACCCTGGTATACCTCATCACATCATTTTTTCCCTTTTTTTCGCGTCGAAAGTCAATTAAGCCGGAATGGTGATTGAGCCTTACACAAACCGTCCCGTTGCCATTCTCGGCGGCGGAGCCCTGGGCCGGCGCATCGCTTGCGTCTTCGTAGCAGCTGGTTACAACGTTCACGTGCAAGATCCATCCACGGAGGCCCTGCAGGATGTCGCCGACTACATTGACACACACAAGCAAGAGTTCTCTTTGATGCCGCGAACCAGCATGGGCAAGGGAGACGGCATTGACAAACGTGAGGAGAACAGGGCTGTCGAGGGTGGACTGAGCGACACGGGCGTTTCGACCGTTGACTTTGGATCTCAATCCCAGTCACAGTCACGCTTTGGAAACTGCAAGACATTCACAGGGATTGGGCCTGCGGTCAGCAATACTTGGCTCGTCATCGAGGCTATTCCTGAGAAGCTGGATCTCAAGATTGCGACTTTCCGTGAGCTGGATGAGAAATGTCCGGCGGATTGTATTATTGGGTCGAATAGCTCTTCTTTCAAGTCGAGTTTGATGGCAAGTAAGATATCGACTGAGCGGAAGAGAAGATTCCTCAATATACACTTTACCATGCCACCCTTGATTCGGACTGTGGAGATGATGACTTGTGGAGAGACCGATCCCAAGGTCTTTTCTTATCTAGAGGCCGTCCTGGGCGAGTGTGGACTGTTGCCAGTGACCGCACGACGAGAATCGACAGGGTGTGTATCTATACCTCTGTTTGTCAGTCTCCCTCAGCTAATCCTTGACTATCTTCCAGGTTCATCTCCGACCGCCTCTGGGCAGCCGTGAGATGCGAGCTCATGAACATCTTCTCCGACGGCGTTAGCGAACCCAGCGAAATCGATCTCCTCTGGGAACACATATTCAAGAACGGACCCGTCCCTTGTAAACTCATGGACCAAGTAGGTCTCGACAACATAGCCAAAATCGAAGACATCTACACCCAGGAACGGGGTCTCGACTCCCAAAAGACCGTCGATTGGCTCCGCGGAAACTATATCAAACAAGGCCGACTCGGCCAAAAGAGTCCAAAGGGCGGCTTATACCCTCCCATCATCAAATCCGCTCCCGTCAAAGCCCAATCTGCGAACTCTCACACCGCAACAAAGGACATTTACCTGCTCGACGTGGGCCTGGGCGGAAACGCGCGCGACGTCTCAAAAGTCCACACCAACGGAAAAATCCTGCGTTTGAACTTGGCAACGCACAAGCTCACCCCGATCGTCGTGGATCAGAATCTACCAGACGGAATAGACGTTTCCCGCGAGACGCAACGCATCTTCTGGACGAACATGGGTCATAGCACAGCCGCATGCGACGGTTCAGTGTGGACGGCCAATCTAGACGGAAGCGAGATCCGGTGTCTGATTCCAGAAGGAAAAGTGCATACGCCCAAACAAATCGCCGTCGTCGACAGTCGGAAGCAAATGTATTTCTGCGATCGAGAGGGTACGAGCGTGCACCGCGTCAACTTTGAGGGTAGCAACCACCAAATCATGGTCCAGCGTTGCGTCACCGCGGACATGAAACTCGGCGAGCAAATGCGCATGTGGTGCGTCGGCATCGCAATCGATGAAAAGCGTAGTCTCATGTACTGGACGCAAAAGGGTCCTAGTAAAGGTGGTCGAGGCCGAATCTTTCGCGCTGGCTTGGAAATTCTACCCGGTGAGACTGCTGAAAATCGGTCTGATATTGAGTGCTTGTTCGATGGGTTGCCGGAACCGATTGAAGTTAATATTGATAGGGATACGCAGGATTTATATTGGACGGATCGTGGGGAGCATCCGATGGGTTCTTCGTTGTATCAAGCTTATGTTGGTGGGGAGCAGGTTGCTATGCAGAAGGTTAGGCGAGGCAATTTCATGAGCCGATTGGGTTGAAGTTGGATCGGGAGAATAATGTTGTTTATGTGGCAGATTTGGGGGGTACTTTGTATTCCGTTGGGTTGGATGATGGGAGGAAGGTGGAATTGGTCAAGAATGATGGGTGTTATACGGGGATTACTTTGGTTTAGTTTGGATTGTACAGGCGAGGGAATCGTAATTTTAGCTCGTTCTGGTAAGTTAGCATATCCTTTTCGTACTCCAATGGTTGAATTATCACGTAGACGATTCATTTCATGGGTATCAAAGTTAGAGTAACTGGATCCGTAACAAGGCCCATGGAGAGTAGACCATTACAACTAAATTCCCGTAGTTCACCAACCCTATGAAAGAACCGAGAGTTTACGCAAATCTTATCAGAAGGCGGAGCTGTTGATAACTACTGAAACAGAAAGACTAGCCCCACAATGATAATAAGAATAAGTAAAAACTCATCAAGATCAAATGAATTGACAATATACTCCAAAAATGTATAACTATGAATATGAAATGTGAACATGAAATATGAAAATATACGAGATAACCACCGTAATCATGACCCCCAAAGACGAAAGAGATAGAGAAATAGATGAAAGCAGACCCAACCTGGCTAGTATAGCCAGACTGAGATCCACGTCCACGCTAAACCCACCCCATCCTGTCCTATCCCATGCCATCCACCACCCCCTTCTATAGAACGAGAACCTCAGACCCTAGACACTCATGACGGAGAGTAGGGTACTCAGAAGTACAAGAGCGTATCACGAGGTAATCCAGGGGGATATGGACGGTAGAAAGAATTCGAAAATGGAACGACAGAATCAAAATCAAAAAGACACGTAACTCATGGAGGACGTAACTGAAGCATGGACATAGAACGTAGACATAGACATAGACATAAATGTAACCATCAACATGAACATGAACATAGACATGATAGAAAATGAGAAAAAAATCAGATGAAATTGCAACCTGGACACAAAAAGAAAACCCCCTATAAAAACCCCAATATGCCACCGGTAACCACACCAAACCAAGAGCATGAGAAACGAGAAGAAAAGAAGATAGACATGAGATCAAGAAAGGAAAGAATGACCATCTCAGTCCACTGCAAAGAAAAGTACCAGCTTCTTTACAATTTTTTTTTCAATTCGGAATCCAGCACCGAAAAATGTACTCCATTCAAATGACGCATCCTGTAACACATCTTGTCTTCTCTGCTGAATTCAAATCAACAAGTTGATCAAGATTCTGTAGATCGTGTCGTGCGGTGAAGTGATCCAATCCACCCAGCGCCCCCACAACGAAAAAATTGCACAAAAAATAAACAAAAAAAGGAATGTCCATATATCTCAAATCAGGCATAATTCATAACATCCGTAAGGCTCACATCCCATGAGTTGTTGGCCCGTCAAGGTCAAGGGTCCATGGATATAGTAAGTGAAGTGGGCGGCAAGCAGATCATTTAACGTCAATCTGGAAAGCCTTCCACTTGCCCCCAGTCGACCGGCAACGAGGACACCCCCTGACACTGGGATAACTAGTCGGACCCGGAGGTGGAGCACTGTTCAGCGAACCATTACCAGGAGTGCGGAAGGAGGCTGGTGGACTGGAGATGAACATGGGGACGCATTCGCGACACACGCCGCAAATACACTCCGTACAAGCGTAGCACTCATTCAGCGGCCAGGGCCGCCTGCAGTGTGCGCAATAGATTTGGATATCATTATTGCGGAACGACGCGGGCGTGGGGTTCGAGAAGCGATGGTGCTGGCGGTTTTGGGAGAGTGGTGGAATGAGATTCAACACGGGACTGGAGTCGGAATTGATAGAGCGCGCGATGCCGGATGTTGATGAGGGGAAATTCTTTCCCGAGGCGGATGACATGGAATCCAGGGACGATTCAATGGATGGGAAAGGTTCCAAATCATTGTCGCGACCGCGATGGCCTTCAAAGGGTGGAGGGGTGAGCGACTTGTGTAATGGCGAAGCTGCATATGAATGAGGCGGGAACTGTCGGTGCGATGATAGCGGTGGAAGCCCCGAGCCTGATTGGAAAGCTGGAGGTAAAGAAGACCGGTTCTTGAATCCCGAGGGTGCAGATGTGACGTTTGCAAGCAGTGGAGCGATCGTTGGGGATTGACCAGCCTGGAAATCAAGTTCCATCCTGTCAATCATCATGGGATCGCTAGCCTGGGTGTCGCTGAAACTGACCTCGGAATACCGCTCATCATCAGCTTCCGTCGCGGATGTAGCCGCTTCGATGAGATCCTCCCAGCGCTTGCCCTGTGCCCACGCGGCAGTCTGCGGCTCTGCGGACAGGGCCTTGCGATCGCCGAGACTCGGGCGTCGACCGAATTCCTTTGATCTCGGGCGGTCGTGCTTGGGTTTGCGGGCCGATTGCGTGATGGACGATTTGCGCGGGCGGGAAGGCTTGTCTCGTCGCTGGATCGGAGGAAGAGTCGAAGAGCGACCGGGGGGAGAGTGGTTGAGAATGGACGGAAGGAGTTCCCGCGGGCGAGGCGAAGAGAAAGGCGGCAAGGACTCTTGCTTGAAGTGGTCGCGCAGCGATGGGAGTTCTATGGAAGAGCGCATACGGCCTTGGTGAATATCGGTGTCGGAGTGGGTGTCCTGTGGGGTAGAGAGCGCGGGGAAATGTTAATCAACCATGTGATTTACCAGAAGAATCGCGGGGAGGACCGCAGAATGAACAGAAAAAAAGGTCGCAGAGCAGTGAAAATAATACGTACCATATCAGTATCCCAGTCGGAGGCCAGGCGGTGGTGGTGCAATTGAGCGAGCGCAACGGCCGCGGTCGCAGCGGCGGGGTGGGGTTCATCGAGAGCTCGAGGGGTGGCCGGAGAGCTGGCATCAGCAACGTAGATGTCTCTATCCGCGATGTCTGGAACTAATCGTGAGCAAATCACTGTCGGGGAGGAATTCAAGAAAACTCGAAAAGAAAGCAAATCTTACCATGGCCATGAGGGCGACGAGGACGAGCTGGTTCTGGCGGGGACAAGTGCGCACGTTGATCGGGCGGGGTGGTCACCATTAACAGGAAGCTCTCCTCGGTAGCCGGGAGCTTCGGGATGTAGTGGTTCGGATGCGCACGTCGGATGTGCTCCTGCATGGAGCGAAAGCGCTTTTCCTGGAGGTCATGATTAGCTACATGGAAGCTTTCAACCTGGACGATCTCAATCGGATTAATAGTAGAGGGGGATCTGGTTCCCATGCCATCGCACTCCTCCCCCCATCTCGATGGCGAAAAGGTGGGGCTCGTAAATGAAAGGTTGCTCGGGGGGAGTGAAGACGGCGAAGAAGAGGAAAACCAAGACAAGAAAAGAAAGTGAAACTTACTCCCGTACATCGCTTGCGACAACTGGACCCATCGTTATTTTTCAAGGGACAAATGACTTCGTTGTTGGCGTCGGTGACCGAGAACGAGCTCGTCAGCGAGCTTCGAGGAGGCATGGTGCATATGTGCCCTCCCTTCTATGTCTCTCTCCGTGTCGCACTCGGATCTGTCTGTCGGTGCTCGTAGTCTGTGGGGAGGGGGTCAGGTGTCGGCGGGGGTGTATAGTGAGCAGGATGATCCCGGAGAGATGTATATATACGTCGAGGACAATGTAAATGAACACAATCGAGGATCCCAAAGAGACTGGAGAGGTGCAAAAATAGCCCTTTGAACCTGGTGGGGAGGAGAGAAAGGAAGAAAGGATGAACGAAGGCGCGGCTCATTGAGTGGCACAGAGACGAAGAAAGACGGGCTGGGTAAGCCGTAAACTGGTAAGCTGGGTGAAAGGCGAAAGCTGCGTAAGAAAGTTGGGTAAAGACGGTCAGCGTAACGGGGAGTACACTTCAAACTTACCAAGTGGTTACCACCCAGCAGTATCGTCCGGAGTGGACTTTTCGTTGGAGAGAGTAACGCAAGAAGCCCCGAGGCTTACCCTCCGTTGGTGGTTCCTTCGGTGGTCCAGGGAAAGTGAATGAGCCTTAATTACCGTATCAAACGGTAATTACCAGTCCCCGTTTTCGTGGTTTTTTATTTGCTTGTTCGCCCCAGGTACAGCTGAAATTTCGATCCCCCCCTCTTCTGCGACATACCAACTATCAGGGTCTAATAGGACCTAGGATCTACCCTCAGCTCGAGGGGCCCGCCCTAGTTAGAATGGGCGTGGCCTGCATGCATGATGTACATATGCGTAGAGGTACAGAGGCACCTCCTCCGGACCTCATCCGGTCCGTTAAAATATCCACCCTAATCGGAGCTGGGGGGGGGGGGGGAAATCCTGCGTACGGTCATTTTACGTTTCGGAAAGCCCGGTGGAACGCCGGACGAAGAGAGCTGGAGGATCAGCTCTTTTTTTCGGTTGGATTTTGGCTGCCTTCAGCTCGCTATGAGGTTATTTCTTTACTTTCTCCGTGTCGTTGTCCTGTATGAGAGGGGTGGTTACAATCCCCCTCCTCTCTGCACTCGATAAGAGCTGACGGGGAAGTGGTCACGATAGGCGCTATCAGCGGCCCCCTCCGAAGCTCTCCCCAGCTCAGAAGCTCTCGAAATTCCAGAAGCTCTCAAGCGAAGGAGGGGAGCTCGGGTGGCAAAGGCCTTAGCGCCACGTTACTTTCCCGTATTACCCGTACCCGGCTCACCGGAGATACTGACGACTGGTAAACTATACGTTTTTTCATTACTTGATTACAAGGGCACGATGACCACCCGAAGCTAGAAATAGCTCTAGGAACAAAGATGGCTTGAAGGACCTACAACGAGATAAGAATGGAGATTGAGATTCACAATGAGCATTGCATAAAGAGGTTATTTCTGGTGGCTCCCCCTCCCAAAACACACAAAGGGAACGGAGATCCCAATCGTCTCGGACCCCAGCTCGGGCCTGGTGCCGTGCGATACCGAGGCTGGCTCGTGAAGTACCGACTGGGACGAGGACTTGAGGCGTCCTATGTATGTACTCGAGAACGCAAAGCATAATCTTACCACCTTCTTCCTATTATAACAATTCACTTTCCCCCATTTCCCCTCAATCTCCCATCTCCAAACCCTCTCCCGGTAAGTAATCTCTCCGACCTCGTCCGTCCAGCTCCAACTTTAAATTCCCGCACCACTACCACCTCCGTATTGTCACATAAACGCTGGTAATACGTCCCCAAAGTCCGGCTCACGTTGAGTTTAACCGACTCCACCAGCACGGGGCACATGCCGATGAAGAGCATACCAAAGCAGCATGATTGGCTTTTTCATCGGGATAGTGGAGGCCAATTCTCCCAATTATCTGCATCTTGATTGGTGGACGGGGTCTTTCGGCAAGGGCGCCATCCCGGATGGGGATGGTCGTGCAGGAGGGGGGAGAACTGCGACGAGGGAAGGGGAAAATTTAGAAAAAGAAAACTCAACTCTTCCGACTGGAGTTATCAGTGGTACCGAGTACAAGTATACGCTACAGTGAAGAATATGCTTGACTTTTATACGGTGGTGTCTCAGTAATCTAGCTCGGATCGGTGCTCGGAGCTCTACATATTAGATTTGTACAGAGTCTGGCAATTGCGGACGCAGTTTCCTTATCCTCATTCTCCTACCAGAACTGTCTTATCGCTCCTCCTCCTCCTCCTGGTCCTCGGTGGGGTGGTCCCGAAACGGCGGAGATCTGTCACGGTGGAGATTTGGCACCGTTCTCGGTACAGTACGACGGTACTGTATGGAGTACGTATTCTGGGAAAGCTTTATCGCCTAGTTGTTGCTCTACTACCGTAGCTACGGCTACGGCTAGCTACTATATCTAGGCTAGCTCTAGGTACTACTGTCCTGAATTAACCACTAACGCGCGCGTGTCTATTTTGGGCAAGTACACATGACGGTTGTCAATCTGGTAGTTCAGGAAAGTTGCCCGCAAAATTGGACTACACCACCAGTCCAATTTTCAGATCTTGCATTTTGCGATCTAGCGCAGGTCTTTGATCGTACCACTAGGTGCAGAAAAATTGCTTATTTCTTCATCAGCCCCTCCCGAGCACCAGGTTCAAGAGTCGGAGGTTGCCCGGACCTGTTGAACTTCTCAGCGATACCTAAATATAGATGAACGACAATACACAATGTAATGCCTACTATGTTTCAGAAACGTCTTTCACTTTGGTTAGGAGCATATTGAAATTGATCTTGGGTATAAGGCAACTTGTCCCTCCGTCTCGTTCAATACATGAAACATACCATCGCTCAATGCATCTTTACCAGAGGGATGTGTCTAGTCGGATTTCGACGTTATACAACCCCATGTGAGGGTACGCATGTGAGGGTACTGTATATGCATGACCTTTCCTTCGTGCCCTCCCTGCAGAATCAACATACCAAACCTGTCGCAGAAACGCAGGGTCCAGCGACAATTCTCCAGGCAACCCAATTCTTGCCACTATCGAGGGGGTTTACCACAATGGCAGCTTGTGATCACCATCATAACTCGACATGCAGGTAGTGTCAGACACGGGCCTGACAAGCTCTTCCAGAGCTCGAACAAAAAAAACCACTTCGAACCCCCCCTTCAGCCTTGTAATACACCCGAAGTCTCTTCCAGTGGCGGCGTCATCAATCCATCGGTAACCTGCACACTCTCAAACTTCGGGGTCTGATCTATCCCCGCAAAGAAAAGCACCACCGCCTCCGCCGCAGCCTTAGAATCATCATCGTCATCCTTTCCGGTCACCCTCGAGACATTAATCTGACGTTCATACTTATCAACGACAGCCTGGGGCCAGCCCTGACGCCTCCCAAATTCCCGCGTCAGCTCGCTATTCACAAGCGTATCAAATTCAAAATGACCCTGATACGTCAGGATTCGACCGGGGTAGTATAATCCCTGGATTGGACACGCCGCGCTCGCGCCGATATTCATCCACGGCGGAGGTAGGGAGACGGATGTCTGTCCTGCAGATGTAGCGGCCGCGACGGCTTGCGGGGTGGGAAGCACTTGATCGCCGTGGATCAATTGGATGCGGAAGGGTCCCGTGGAGGATACACGGGCTAGCGGCGGGAAATGCGTGGTAAATGCAGGGTCCAGGGTAATGGGTTGAATACCCATTTCGAAGCCCGTCTGTGCGGGCTGGACATTGAATGTGTTGTCTATAGTTGCGCGACTCGTAGGCGTGGAAAGCAGTGCTTGCGCGATAATTTGGTGACCGAAGCAAGAGCCGAATATCTTCACGAGCGGGTACTTCGCATGCACCGTTTGGATGAATGATTGTACCTCCGCAATCCAGGGTAACGGGTCATACGACGACGCGGCCGATCCGGTAATCAGGATAGCGTCGATGACACCGAATGGTCCATTTTGGAGTTCGGTCGAGGTACGTGGGTGTGTGCGGAGGGAGTCCAGAGGTGGCAGTGAGCCGCCGACGGGGTCAAAGGCCGTGATGTGTACGGCTAGAGGGCCGTTTTGGAGAGGGATCTCGGCTCGTTCGTTGAGGCGGTTTGCGGCCGCTTGGAGGAGGACGCGGAATTGGGAGCTGTAGAGGCCTCGTTTGACGTAGACGGACAGACAGGGGACGTCGGCGTCTAGGACCGCGATATGGATGCGGTGCGGGGCCATGTGCTTGGATTGCGGAGAAATGAAGACTTGCCGCGCGTTAGAGGTATGATAGATCAGTACGATGCAGGATCGAGGTTTTTTATTATGGAATATACGATGATTTCAAAAGTATTTTTCAAGGACTATTTTCAAAGAGATTGTTGGGTTAATCATCGCGCTGGCAAGCCGACTGTTATCGATAGGGCGTTGATAGGGCGTATAGGGCGTCGGACCGCATTTGAATGCCTGATAAGGATTTTCTGATGGTTCTCGTGAGTAATCTGGTGGGGTATGGCACCCCGAAAGAGGAAGTTCAATCCTTGTTTGCGTTGGCCGCAGTTTGGGACCTCGCGGACAGGGTCCGATTTTGTTAGTCATGGCAGCGTGGTTGACTTAGGCCGAGGGTACAAAAGCCCACCACTACTGAGTAGGCTTGTAATTGTGAGTTGCAGATTGGATGAGATAATCTTCTACCTTGAGCATTGTAAATATCACATGTTACGGTGGACAGGCATGTAACCACACAAGGTAAAGGACCACAATGTGAAAGCAGTCTTGTTCTGTCATGCTTTGCCGACATAAGTACGCAGCGTTAGGGATGAAGAGTCCTAACATAGCGATCAAAGAAGTACATTCTCTTTGTGTGACACGTCAGGCATGATAGGTAGGTGAGAGGGTTAGATATAAGAGGATTCAAATATTCTTTGTATACCCGGTAGAAGTTGGAAGATGATAGAGATCTATTCGTTCTCATACAGGGGTCTCCAGCTAGCTGTGTCAAACTCAAAACAGAGACATCAAGATCATACCGAATGAGCAGCCAACGAGAGTGATCTGAGTAAGCCTAATTGACACTATGCAACCACCATCTCATCATTCACGACTTATCAGATCTAATTTATTCTCGCCCGAGAAGGTAGGTGCCCCCTAATTAAGACTTGTCTGGCTCAAAAATCAATCAGCCAACCACGAGCAGTCTCGGATGATGCAAGATGATCGTCCAGTTTCTGCAGTACAGACTAAATGGGTGGAATTTTCGAAAATGGGAACGAGAATTATCGGCCGAGTAGTTCCTGAAGAACTTGCTCACGGAATTGAGATAATACCATGCTACTATTTGGCTAGTTCCATAGATTCTAGAAGTATCGGGCTGTCGGGTCAGTGCCGACCAGCCGGGCCATCTTTATTTGATCTTTAATCCAACATCTCGAGAACAATGGTGACCCCCATCGAACCAAGTACATGTATGTGACTTGCGGGTTGTAATACCACCTAACAAAGAGATTCAATTGTTCAGCGCAAGATAACTATTAGCTAATTCTTAATGCTGCGGCAATATACATCCTCCATGTACCCAAGCGCCGTCGCAGCACAACATCGGACCCCGCCAATTGCGCCATCCCCCGCCCAAGTCTCCCAATCAACTCCAACCGTCCAGTCAAGCGCAGTCACCAAGAGCTTGCAACTCCGTTCGCCATGACTTTCGCAATGGTGTCCCGCCCTCTAGACTTGTGAAACCCGATTCACCCTATTGGAACTCCAACTCGCCGTGCCTCGTCCAGTGAGAATGTGGGTCGCAACACTCGCACGCCATACTGGCTGCTCGATTCCTCACCTCTGATTACCGTCAGAACGACGAAGACGTTCCATCTCATCGTTCAGATCTCGGCCGGGATTCTTAAATTATAAATAAGACTAGCGCCTCCATTGACTTGCAGTATCACTACATAATTTCAAGCCTATTTATTTGCGTCGCTGTTCATTCCTCAGCCAGTCAAAGGCCTCTCTATTTGCATTTCGCATCTATCATGGCCCCCGCTCTTACGGATGCGCTCCCTACTGCGCCCCATAACCTGGCCAGCAATGCCCCGCGGGATATCTTTCCCGATGGCTTAAAGACGACCGGTCAACACCCCCCGCTTTACGATCACATTGTGCCTTTCGATAGCTTCCCCCACAAGATCACAGGTCCGACGGTGTGGAAGGCCGAGGATTACCGCGAGAACCCGGAGAAATGGACACACAGATTCACCGAGGAGCAAGTAGAAGAGTTGAGCGTCGCGGCGGATGCATTCCTTGCTTCCAAGACCCCCCTCACTGGTATCTCCAAGGTACGTTTTACGGCCCAGCCCAGGGCACATGTTTCGGCAAGCTCACACGCAGTATAGTCCAACTTCAATCTGCCCAAGCTCGCAGAGTACTTGGAGGCTCTGCGCAATGATATCATTGATGGAAAGGGATTCATTCTGTTCAAGGGCTTCCCCGTGGAGAAATGGGGTAACCACAAGTCTGCCGTCGCATACATGGGCCTGGGTACCTATCTGGGCTATTTCGTCAGCCAGAACAGCCGCGGCCACGTCCTCGGTCACGTCAAGGATCTCGGCGAAGACTCGACCCAGATCGACAAAGTGCGCATCTACCGCACCAACGCTCGGTATGTTCTGCCACCCTTCATGATATTCACTCTGCCCACTCACAATCTCTAACCTATCTCCCTACAGTCAATTCTTCCACGCTGACGACTCCGACATTGTCGGCCTCCTCTGCATCGCCAAAGCCCTAGAAGGCGGCGAATCCGACATCGTCTCTTCCCACCACGTCTACAACACCCTAGCCGTCGAACGCCCCGACGTCCTCAAAACCCTCACCGAACCAATCTGGTACTTCGACCGCAAAGGCGAAACGAGCAAAGGCGAAGAAGAATATATCCGCACAAGCGTCGTCTACCTGGAGCGCGGCGAACACGGTCGCGTTTACACAAAATGGGACCCCTACTATGTCCGCTCTCTCACCCGCTTCTCCGATGCAGGGATCATCCCTCCCCTCTCCGACGCCCAGCAGGAAGCTTTGAAAGTGCTGGAGGAGACATGCAACCGTCTCTCGCTGCATATGATTCTAGATGTGGGCGATATTCAGTTCTTGGCCAATTCGCATATTTTGCACGCCCGGACGTCATATACGGATCATGCACCGCCTACTCCCAGACGCCATCTGATGCGCTTGTGGTTGGCGACACCGGAGAGTGAGGGTGGCTGGAAGTTGCCGTTTTGGGATAGTAATGAGAAGAAGAGGGGTGGAATCCAGGTGGATGATCAGCCACCTGTTGCGCCATTGGATGCGGAGTAGTTGCTGGGCGATGTTCTAATGATATTAATCATGTTACAATGATACCTTATTTTCTTTTTCTACTTTTGAGTCAGTCTTCGTGAATGGGATGCTCTATCGAGTAAATGTTGGCTGAAGAGAATTGTAAACAGCCTTGCTATTCCATAAGGTCCCGGGGATTTGAAACACCTTTTGCCCAAATCTTAGCTATGCAGTGGTGCCACCTCAGCTACATAGATTCGTAAGCCTCGGCGCGATATATACCATCGAACCGCCGTCATGAGACAGCTCATTGAGAATAGGAGTTGCAGTCGCCATTCTCCCGAATTCGGTTACTGATCTCTAGTGTCTCCATCGAATCCATAACTCCAAACTAAATGACATGCTTTTCAGCCATTGAATCTGAGCGAAACTTGAACCAGTTGGCTGTACATACTCACGCTGGGGTCGGAGTGCGGGGGTGTGGAGGCCCCACGTAACTCTGAGGTGCTTCGAGACGGGACCACGCTTACAGAGAATGGAAGCCATGGCGTGGTCTGAGGCCTACGAAGGGTCAGTGAGGGAATACCCTACCTTGCTTTCCGTACGTATTCACTGCTTAACACGATTGTTGTAGCATAACATGTCGGAAAAGACATTTAAATGCGATAAAGTCAAGCCGATCTGTGGTCCATGTGCGAGAAAGGATAAGCTCTGTGATTATACTGACCGGGCTAATCGTAGCATTGATCCTCCGGCTGCAGACAGGAACATTATAGAGTCTTCAGCTGTGACGGGCATAGTGACTCGGGGCCATATTATGCACCTGATGACCATACTGAACCGATCATTGTATCATGGCCCACCCCAGGGCGATTAACAACACCCTGCCTAACACAGACTTAACACAGATCTACTTGACCATTCATCAGACAATGACCTGGTATCAAATCACTGCCCAGTGGCATACCGACAAAGCTATTCGTCACCATCGATCGCGCAGGATGCGTTCATCCTGCGCGACCAGCGAATGATTCGGTCTTCTGGCAAGCGACGCAGCTCGGGAGAGTCCACATCTGGCGAACTATTCCCATTTTCGGTCGACTCAAATATTGACCTTGAATCATTCTGGAGTTGAAGATTTCAAGAGCCTAGCTCACTTCAGGGCGTCATCACCACCATCGCATACAATATCAAACAAGTGCTTGGCCTCGTTCAAGCCGCCACAGCAGCACGTTCACCTCTCATCATCCAATTCTTCCCCTGGGCCATGGTAGCTACCGATGGCTTGCTGATCCGCACCGTGGCGGACGCTGCCAAACGTGCAAGCGTGCCATCTGTGTCCATATCAATCATGCGCAGTCAGAAGACATTATTAAGCGTGCGGCAGATCTACCATTCGATAGTATCACGGTCGACATGTCGCATTACGATAAGGAAGTAACCTATTGAAGACGTGCGAATTGGTACAATATTACGATGAGCGACAGAAATTCAACCGAAGCGGAGCCCGGTCGAATCGAAGGGGAGGAAGATGGAGTTATGGACACGGCAGGACTGAAAACCTGTATGACTACGGCGGAGGAGGTGGACGACTTTGTTGCTACCGGCGTGGATGTTCTCGCACCTGCGTTTTGTAATGTTCATGGTAAATATGGGCCACGCGGGCCACGCGGGCTCTAACTGAATTTGAAAGGTGAGTGGAGAATTCCACGTACTGTGAAATGGCTTTGATGCTAATTGGATTTAGATTTGAGAGGATTCGCCAGCAGTCAAAGGGTCGTATCAACCTTGCTCTTCACGGCACTAACGGATTTGAGCCAGAACTGATGAAGCGCTGCGTGGCTGCCAGTGTCACGAAGATCAATTTGAACCTTCTGGTATTGAATGATCATACGTAGCTGATTGAGGAAGGTAATCAAAAGGTGGCAGACCTGACTATCAAGTGGATGGAGGTTAGTGGATCTGCTGGAAAGGCATATATAGTGACAGATCTAATGGCTGAATGGAAACAACATTGCTTGAAGAATGACGATTCAATGACGTTGTGTGAGGCGGGCTCCGTAAGATTGAAAATGGACTTATCATCGCCTTATTCTCTAAAATTAAAGCAGGCGGCTAGGAAGCTGAACTAATGCAGGAAACACCCTTGTAGGTAAAAAAGTATCTTCGGATGTGATTTGAGTCTTGGTACTTTAGCCGTGCGGCTCAATGTAAAAAGTCAAGGCCCTCATAAACCATATAATTCAGTCTACCACAATCGACCAATCAAGCAAAGTTTCCAGTATCATATAGGTCTAATGTTAGTAAGTTTAATGCGATAAAATTGAAGTTCGGCCGTTTTGATACCTTAATACTATGACTTGGCTCCATGAGACTAACATAGCAGTCGCATACGATGCCCGAGGCGTCATCATGTGGCCGATGGAACACGAAAAAACCCGCAGGAGAGAGGGGGGGAAATTTATAATGAGACTCCAACCCACCTATCATAGTAGTTTAGTGGATTGGATTTTGCATATGAGTAACGGATGCAGTGAGACCTTGCAGGAGGATGATATCTGATTGGGATTTGAGGGCTTGTTGGCGAGACGATCTGTGAGGTGGCAGGCTGACGCCTCATCCTTTAATCATGCTTTCTGGTGTCTTTCGCGGCTCAAAGGATGCATCTGTGTTTGAGGAGTTCATCGATGGACTTCTGCATTGTGGAAGATGGCCGGAGCAGAAATCTGTTCTAGTCATGGATAATGCATCATTCCACCACACTGCGCGGATTTCGAAGATGTTTGCCGATGTGGGAGTAAAATTGGCTTATTTGCCTCCATACTCGCCGGAACTGAATCCAATTGAAGAGTTATTTACCGAGCTTAAACGCTCCATCAGACGTAATTGGAGCCACTACGCAGAAGATCCCGCCCAAAGAGAAAAGTGCCTGAGGCCATTTCCGGCTCGCAGGCTTGAGTATGACTTGGACGATTAAAATTGTTCTTCCGTTCAACGCCATAAAATAAAGCTAGCAGCCCTAAATCTGAAGCCCACTCAGAATAGTCCTTTGATCCCTTGTTGAGTATTATATGCCTCCGCCTTCGATAGTTTAGCACTATTGGTCCTTCTTGAAAATGCTCTTTAGTCGTCGCACGAGAAGACTTCCTTTCAAAGTACCGTTCGACTTTAGTTTCTGATTTGCTGTTGACTGACCTAACATCGTATTAATTGCGACGCTGTTGTCGGATCTCGCTTGGATCATCAGGTGCTTGGTTGAATTGACATCCGTCTTTGATCCCAGCAACAATATCTTCAATAGAAGATGCAGACGCCTGCTTTATTTTAGGTCCCTTTAGCTAGTCCTGGTGGAAAGCAGCAAAGAGCCTCTCTGAAGCTAATTGATCTGGATGGTCTTCTGCGAGCACTTCCGCTTGTATCGCGACAACACGCTCTAGCAGCTTGATTGCCTTCTTGACTTGCCCGTTTGCTTGATATGCTCTAGCGAGCGCATGTTGCGACGTGAGTCGATCGGGATGGTCT